>VMDO01013306.1:0-58743 GCA_007922755.1 Pedetes capensis
CCTATTTCTTCAAATAAAAGTTTTCAGTACATGATTATTCTATTTTCAAAAATATGAAGCATTTTTATAATGTTTTCTTTGTAATTATATTACTTAATACAGACTCTATAAGTATGTGACTATGCTTCCAATTCCTACATTTCCACAGAAATTGGATTATTTCATTACATAATTAACTTTAAAAAGGAGAATTTTCACTGCATCTCTAAACTTATGTTATTACTGTCAAAGATTTTTATATTCATAAAGTTTTAAATCATTTTAGTGAAATATTATTTTGATGTTAACAATGAAATTATTTTTACTGGTGCCATTGCACGCACCTGCAATCCCAGTGGCTCAAGAAGCTGAGGCAGTAGGATGGCAAGCCTGAAGCCAGAGGTAGCCAGTGAAATTTAGCAAAACCTTGTCTCAAAACAAAAAGCAAAAAAAGGTGGGCCTCAGGGTGGGCTGGGAGGTGAAGCATTTGCCTAACATGTGCAAGACCCTGAGTCCAATCCCAACACTGCCAGAAACAAAACAAAAGAGTGAAAGGATTTTAATTGTTTAAGTCAATCTGAATTGATATGATATGCCAGGCTATGATTATAATTTATTGGAAACATAAAATTTAAAGGACTATGCTAATAAAATGAAAGTAGGTCATATTCTACCTGTCAATATTTAGACATGGAATTATCTTTAAAACCTTGAATTAAAAAAAATAATGAAATATTACCCTGATAAAGAAATGAGGAATACTAGAGATGTAGGAAAAATATTTAGGCAGGGGAAGGCAGAGAGGAGAAAGAGACTTAGCTATTGGTGCATACAAAAGACCCTTGACAAAAGAGAGCTAAGTAAAAGAAAAGATGACCCAAGTCAAAGAAATCAAAGAATTTCTATACTTTAGAAGTAAAAAGTTCAAGTTAGAGAGTAATAAAGAAAGATTATGGAAAAGGTAATCAAAAGTAGGCTTTTAGAGGCTCCATAGCCATTCAAGGATTTTGAACTTTCTCCTAAGTCAGTGGTTCTCAAACTTAAGTTCATTGGAATCATCCATAGGGCATGTTAAAACAGTGATGGATCTCACCTCTGTAGCTTCTGATATATTAGATCTGGGGCTTTGTTGTTGTTTAGTGCTGTCAAGTCATATCTGACTAATAGTGACTCTAAGTACAACAGTACAAAGCACTACCTAGCATTGTGCCATGCACACAATCCTTTTATGTGCAGATGACACAAGTCTCCTTGCTGAAAGTGAAGAGGGTTTGAAACATTTATTGATGAAGATCAAAGAACACCACTTTCAGTCTGGATTGCACCTCAATATCAACAATACAAAAATCCTTACAACTAGGTCAGTATGCAACTTCATGATAAATGGAGAAAAGACTGAGATTGTCCAAGATTTTGTTTTACTTGGTTCTATAATCAACATGCATGGAAGCAGCAATCAAGAAACCAAAAGACACATTGCACTGGGAAAAGCTGTTGAAAAAGACCTCTTTAATGTGTTGAAAAGTAAAGATGTCACATTGAAGACAAAGGTGCACCTGACTTGTGCCATGGTATTTTCAGTCATATCATATGGTTTTGAAACCTGGACATTGAACAAGGGAGACAGAATAGATGCATTTGAATTATAGTGCTGGAGACGAATATTGAATATACTATGGACTGCCAAAAGAACCAACAGATCTGTCCTAGATGAAGTGTTCCTTGGAATGCTCCTTGGAAGCAAAGATGGCTAGACTGCATTGTATATATTTTCAACATGAGATCAGGAGGGACCAATCTCTGGAAATGAACATCTCGTTTAGGAGAATGGCAGGTCAACAATAAAAAGGAAAACCCTCAACTAGATGACCGACATACTCTCTGAAACAGTGGGCTTAAACATAAAAAAGATTGTGTACATGCCACAGAACCAGGGAATGTTTGATTCAGTTATACATAGGGCCACTATGAGTCTGACCTAACTGGACAGCTCCTAACAACAATAACAACAATGTTGCAGCTACTGTGTTTCTACTTATTTGGAGTTGTGACACATCAGAAATGGAAGTCTCAGGGGCTTTACTCCATTCCTGTCAATAAAATCAATTGTCTTTTGAGGAGACACTTCCCCAGGCATTTCTTGAATGCTTTCCAGCCTGGAGGGCTCATTTTCTGACATTATACTTGACAGTCCTTCTCTGCTATTCACAGGGTTCTCAATGGCTAATTGTTTCAAGAGTGAGCTTCTGGGTCCTTCTCTCTAGTCTATGTTAGTCTAGAAGTATAACTGAACCTGTCCACCATGGGTGGTCCTGCTGGTATCTGAAATACTGGTGCCATAGCTTTCAGCATCAGAGCAACATGGAAGCCTCCTTAGCATGACAAACTGACAGACATATAAGGAGATCTGGGGCAGGAACTAAGAATTTGCATGTCTGGCAGATTCTTTGGAATTGATAAGGCTCTTTCCAAAGATCACATTTTGAGAAGCTCTATTTAAAGGTGCATCTCAGGGACTTTCAGCAGGGGAGAGATTTCTCTTTAGAAAAACTTCATTGGGCTGTAGAGTGAAATGTGGATTTGAGAGGAGAAATATGAGGATGTCAAGAAGTGGTTGCTGCAGTACAGGCAAGGCAACATGGAACGGAAATGGCAGAGTCAAGAGCTTTTGACAGTCCAAGATTTTTCTTATTGTTCCTACTTGAACACTTGCATGAAAAGAGGTGGCCATTTTCTGCAATGACAACAGAGGTGGGACCACATTTAGGGAAAGAACACTGTGGGGCATGTGAAGGTTAAGAGGTAATTGTGTCCTACAGTCTTCTGTCTGTGGGAAGCCTGGGTTAGTAGTGCTTACTAATGTATCTGTCCAATTTTGAGCACCAATATAACATCACAGAGGTGGGAAGAGATGTGCAGTACCATACCATTATGTAGCATTTCCACCATACAGGCAGAAAGGCCAATTCTGAAAGGAGGAATACTGCATAGGACCTGTGGGCAGAACTCAGAAGCACGTGAGAAGTTGAGGTACAACTCTAAGGTTTAGTCAGACAAGCAAACCACAGCCAAGGGTCTATTTGTGACACTAGATCACAGTCTGGCTGAGCCCTGAGCATCAAACACAGTAGGGACATAGGTATCAAAAGATATGGGAAGCAAGGTGTGGAAGGGGCCAGTCATAGAGTAGCAGGCAGAGTCATAATGGGTGTAGCAGAGGTCATGTAACAGATTACAGGTTCCTAACAACCCCGCTGCAGTTCAAGGCTACAATTCTTTTCTCCCCACAAAAGCAATAGCTAGAATACAGAAGTGACTTCTTATTAAATCCTTAATTGGTATCATAAAATTAAGTGATGAATATTGAGCTGGGCATGGTAACATACTCCTTTAATCCTAGCAACATAGGGGGCAGGGGTAGGAGGATCTTGAGTTCAAAACTAAAAGCAGCCTGCATAACTAGGCAAGATCCTGTCTCAAAAGAAAAAGTTAAAAATGGCCTGGGGTGCACCTCAATGGTAGAGTGCCTGTAAAGCATGCATGAATCCCTGGGTTCAATCTCTCAGTACTGAAAAAAAATTGATGATTATTGGTTCATCCAAGATCCCAAAACAAAACAAAACAAACCTGTCATTATTTATATTTATTTTTGAGATTTAATTATGTTCTTATATGAACGGACCCCTTTTTAAAGTTACTAATATAACATTTGTTTGAGTAACAATAATTATCAAAAATTAAGGAATTTTTAAAGCATTTGCAAAATTCTAGGCATTGGGGTTTAGCTCAGTTGATAGAGTCTTGCTCTGCATGCTCTGAGGCCCTAGTTTTGATCATTAGCCCTGCAAAAATGGATCAGGGACCTGGCAGCCCCCTCATGAAACAAGTCCAACATGATCAGCCATCGAAAAACCTATGAATAGCAGAGAAGCATTGGCATGATGCCAGGCATGGCACAGAGTCAAGGAGTGTTTCATTCTATTGTACCTAGAGTTGCTATGAGTCAGATCTGACTTGAGGGGGCACTTATCAATAACAACACAATTATAATCAGTTTTAAAAACTACAATAAAATCAAACTAAAACTAACATTAAAAATTATCTTCGTTTTATAATGCAGAGATCCTAAAAATTATAAAATCAATATTTCTCATGAGATCAATCATAACATGGAAAATAACATACAAAATCATCTACCTGTAGAAAATAGGAACAATGCTTTAGCCTTTGGGTAAGTACTTATTTTCTACAGTTATTACATATAAGATTTGTACTGGAATGAACCTTGCAACAAATCTTGAGCAAAGACTACATTTTTTAGTATATTTATTCTTTTTTTTTTTTTTTTTTTTGTAGAGCACTGCTCTGCAGTCTCTGAGGTTGTGAGTTCAATTCTCAGCACCCCAAAATGGGAGAAGGGCGTGGCAACCCACTCCCAAGGCAATCCCAAAACAGTCAGCCATTGAAAACCCTATGAGCGTCACTATGAGTCGGACTCGACTCGACAGCACCTACAAATGATATTGGCAAATAATAACACTAATAAAAATTAATCCATGCAAATGGTATTGTGAGGTTATATGCAACCTCACAAAGCACTCACCTGCCCTCATGTAAATGCTAGAGGCCTGCAAGTCCAGTCCTGGCCTCAAGTCACAACATAATGAGATTACTCAAAACAACACATTCATAGTCAATTAGGAATTTTTTTAGAAATAGCAAAATTTAAACTATGGGGTATATTTTACCCCATAATACAGGTTAAGGGGTAAGGAATGGAGATGTCCGATTGCCTGAACAATGACTCTGGGTCTGGAATAAGGCAGCAGTCCAAGTAATATGAGTCACTTCCGGGGGAAATGTTTACAGAAAAGTCAAAAACCTAGTTATATAGGCTGGTTTCCAAGGTCGGAGGCTCCTGTAAGAGAGAACTACTGAGCTGTATAAATACTAGAAGAAACAAGACTTTGGTTTACGATAGACCCTAGGACCTAATACACTTAGGAGATCATTATATATCCCAAGTGGAATCAAGCAGGGTGTAACAATCACACAGCTTAATTGTACTAGAACCTCTCAATTATAGGGCAATGCACTGCTTCCTTATGAATTGTCACTGTTCATTGGCAGTTTTTACTCTCAAATAGGGAAGACAGGACTTCTCCTAAAATGCAGCTTTTCATATGTATTGCTTCTGTTCACCAGCTAATAGATTTCATGTAAAATTAAAATGTAGTGAAATATATATTCCATCAGCTTCTAAATATAGAAAGAAAGCTTGAGTGCCTTAATGTTAAACAGACTTTTTGAAACATTGTTTAGAGTGGCCAAAAATGATCATTCTACCATCGGGCATGGTGGTACATGCTTTTAGATCATGAGTTCAAGGCCAGCCTGAGCTACAGAATGCAACTCTGTGTAAAATAGAGGAAAGAAAAAGAGGGGGAAAGAAGAAAGAAAGAAAGAAAGAAAGAAAGAAAGAAAGAAAGAGAGAGAGAGAAAGAGAAAGAGAGAGAGGAGGAAAGGAGGGAAGGAGGGAAGGAAGAAGGAAAGAAGAAAGAAAAGAAAGGAAAGAAAGAAAGAAAGAAAGAAAGAAAGAAAGAAAGAAAGAAAGAAAGAAAGGGAAAGAAAGAGAGAGAGAAAGGGAGGGAGGAAGGGCAGGAGGATGGGAGGGAAGAAGAGAGGAAAGAAAAGTAAAAGATCAGTCTTAAAGATCATATAGTAACTAAATTCAATGAAAGGAATTGCGGAATTATCTGAGTTCATAATATTTTGAGGAGAGGAAAATAGGACAACTTTGTTTTGTATATTTCTTATACTGAAAGAAATAATTTTAGCTTCCTACTTTTATATTTATTATATTTATACCAATATAAATTATTTTAGTTTATGTTGAAGCCATAGGAGATTTCTAAGAAAAAAGAAAAGAAACTGCTTATCCAATAGAACTTATACAGACCCAAGGATCTCAGAATGCTACCACAAGGACAAAAACTTCAATTATTTTCCCTACCAGTTTTTTCCTAGCATTCTTGGTTGTTTTTACTTTTTACAGCTGCTTTCTTTAAAAAGTGTGGGGGGGGGGGAAATCAACCACTCTATTTTTTTGTTTTGTTTTTTTGTTTGTTTTTGTTTTGTCCTAATTTTATTGTGGAACTGAGGAGTTGGACCCAATACTTTGCACATATTTGCAAGCACTCTACAACAAGCTGCACCTTGAGCCCAATTTTTGTATTTTATCTTGAGTCAGGGGGATGGGGTTGGTAGAGTGCTGCTCTGAGTTGCTCAGTTGGTAGAGTGCTGCTCTGAGTTGCTCAGTTGGCAGAGTGCTGCTCTGAGCTCTCTGAGGCCCTGAGTTCGATACCCAGAACCACAAACATGGGAGAAGGGCATGACAGCCCGCTCCTGAAGCAATCCCAAAACAATCAGCCATTGATCCTATGAGTAGGACCTGACTCCATTGGCACCTAACAACACATCTTTAGTCAGGTTCTTGCTGAGCTACCCAGGCTGCCTTAAACTTGTGATCTTCCTGCCTATGACTTTTGAGTCACCAGGATTACAAGTGTGTGCCACCACACAGCTGCTCCATTTGGTTTCTATAGTAACAAAAACTAATTTCTGGGTTTCTTTATGAGCTATGCTCATGTTGAAACCAAAGAGGAGTCATGGATATTGCAAAATTCATGAAGTCCTGGATAAATACAACTGCCACCTTCTGGAATTTGTTTGAAATGACAGATAAATGTAGACAGTCTGCATTCCAACCGCAAGACTTCCCCCCGCATATTTCCGCCTGCTACTTCTATCTGATGCAGTATAATGACATGGCACATGCCCAGACAGCTCTTGGCTGACCTCATAGAGTTGCAAATAAGTCATTTGTCCCTGAGAGAGCATGAAAAAAGTGCAGCTGTCATAATACAAACGTTTTCTCTAGAAAGCTAGAAGGTAGGTATACTGGTTACTGAAATATTTCTGCTTCCTTCGAGAGGTTATGTAATCGTTTTAGAATCAAAGCAGTTCAAAGGATAAACCATGTGCTTCAAGGGAAATTTTCACCAGTGATTACTATAATACAGTTTTTCTCTCCTAGGAAAGAACAGAAAAAGACTAATGGAAGAGGTCATGGAGGATCTAGAGACGTCCTCCCCACTCTGAGCTGACAGCTGTGAGTTATGAGGTGTTATAGAGTAAAACAGAGTTACCGTAAGAGCTGTCCAAATAACTTATAGCACTGAATCACAACACCATCTTCAGGAGATAATTCATGTCACCAGTGAATTTTCAGGAATATGGATTTTTTTCAAAACACCATATTTAACAGGCAACACCACTGAAAAGTGAATTTAATGGCAAAGTGAATTATTTAATAGAATTGAACTGTACCCCCACATGGAACAAGAGCTGATTAAAATGTATGCATACATGATAAAGTCATTTAAATTAAGTACTGGATGTGAGTAGCAAATAATAATCTGTCCAAAATGTTAAGATGCCAGCCAAATCCCAAATCAAAGATTAAAGAAAGTAAAAACAATTTAATTAGGATTTATATGTATTTCAACATTGTCTTTTTATCATTACAGACATAAGAATAAATTAAATGTTAAATGCATAAGGCAGATATTTATTCTACCAGAACACTTTATTGTAGCAATATCTCTTCTTTACAAATTTAGGCACACAATTACTTGTACAAATGAAAGATTCTGTGAAATCTTTAATTTATGAATTAAAAGACTACATTAAAAGACTATCTTCAAATGTGAGCTAGAATCTCCTCATAAATAATTAATTGAGGTAACCATAGAGGATAATATGCAGTGATAGTAGTAATATCATTGTTCATTATATTTGAATGTTACTACTATTTGCTTCGATTCTGAAGACTCAAATGGGATTAAAGCCCTTGAACGTAACTTGTGCCTCTGTGGAAAGCATTGGAAGATCATAATTAGTCATAATTGGTCCTAGTATACATCCCCAACTCTTATTAATTACTAAGGACATCTACTCATTTTACCCTACGTGACTACAGACATTTCTCTGCCATTGATAATGCTAGAATATTTCTCTATACTCTATCAACTTCAAGATTCTCTCTCTGAAATTTGAGAATTGGTCAGAGTGTCTTTGCTCTCTTTCCAGATCAAGTAATTTTCCACTCCACAGATTTTCTCAATACAAGAGCTAACTTTACCAGCCAGATGTTTTATATACAGGCAAGTATCAAAGTAAAGGATAAGTAGCTGGTACAACTTCATATACGCTATTGAAAACCCTGTGTGCTCAATTTATTTCTAGATTATCTTCTGCACTCACCATTCTCTTTCAATTCCTACTCCAATTCCTTAGTTTTTTTCCTCACATATTTTCATCTGCACCATTCCAGGCAATAATCCCAAACTAGTTTTCTTAACTACTTCTCCCATCTACAAACCATCCTACATGCTACTTTCATATTTGTCACTTGAAGGAAAAGCTCCAATTAAGTCATACTTTTGCCAAAGTCAACAGTTGTACTTAACTTGCAACATGGAATCCTCTCAGTGTACCTTTCAAACTGCGCAGAGTCTAACACCAATTTGTTTTCCTTTACTCTTGATTCAGCAATTCCATTTGAGAAGTCTATGCCTCAGCCAAAATAGATCCATTACCATTGCTTAGATCTGTCTGTTATACAGTACTCCTTCCACCTGATCTTATCTCATCCCACATCTCCACATGCTAAATCCTAACCATCCTGCAAGATCCTCTGAAAGCTGCCAGTTCTTCAAGCGTCTTCTGGTAACCCAGCATTAGGGAACCCTCAATCCTTGGACTTTGATTGTTTCTAATGCATTTTTCTAAATATTATAATTACTTGTGTTCATTTTCTGCTCCATTCAAAAGATGAATTCCTCAAATCAGTTGCCAAGTTCATTTCTTTCACCTTTTTTCTCACAAATTCAATAAAATTTGTTGTTGTTGTTAGGTGCCGTCGAGTCGGTATCCAACTCATAGCGACCCCTCTGTACAACAGGGGAAACACTATTGTCAGTGCTTCTCTGATGTTCATAGGGTTTTCAATGGCAGATTGATTTTTGGGAGGGGGTTGCCAGGTCCTTCTCCCAAAAATTTGTTGAGTACCTACTAAATCCCAATCCCCTAACAGTCACTAGAGACAGAGTTATGCATGGGCCGAAAAAGATTCAGCCATCATGGAATATTCATTCCAGGAGAAAAATAGACCACAAGCCTGGGAGTGTAGCTCAGTAGTAGGATGTATACTTAGCACGCCTGATGTCCTGGGTTTGAACCTTAGCATTCAAAAAAAATCATAGACAAAGTAATAGATGAATAAACAAGAAAATTAGATAAGAATCCTAGATTCTGGGATAAATTCTATAAAGAAAATAGGTGTGGAGAAATAAACATGAGGGATAATTTTACCCGGTTTAGCAGAGAAGACTATTAAGCTGAGAATTGAGGATGAAGAATTAAAGGAGCAGGACTGGGCTCTAGATAGGATACTATCAGAAAAAGAGGGTGTTAATTACTTTTCATTGCTGTGACCAAAATACCTGACATAGATGACTTAAGGGAAGTAGGATTTGTTTTGTTTCACAGTTTCAGAGAGTTCAGTCTGTGGTCGCTTGTCCCCATGTGATTGAGTAGGACATCATGGTGGCAACAGAATATGTGGAGGATATTCACTTCATATCAGACAGGAAGCAGCGGGCAAGGAATACAGGACAAGACCAACGATAATATGCCCCCGAAGACCACTCTCAGTGACCACTTCTTCCAACTGGGTCTTGCCTCTCATAGGTTCTACAACCTCCCAAAATAGTGTCACCATCTGGGAACCAAAGATGCACAATATGAGCCCATGGCAGATATGGCATATTCAAACTATAACAAAACACTTTAATGGATAAAAAAGCAGCAAATACTCATCTTGGCCAGGACAGGAGGTCTTTGAGTAAATTTTTTGGCTTGGATAATGTACATGTTCTGCCTGTTTTCAGACATGACTACACAATGATACTGCTTTTTCTAGATTCACCATGCTTGCCCCATGGCTTTGTCTGATATTAATATTCTTCAAAATTATTTATGTTGAACATATGTTGAAAATACCAAGGTATTGCTTGTGTCCAGGCCAGTTCCTGGGCATCAGGGACTCCTTTTGCCTTTCTCACAGGTTATTCTACGCAGATGCAGTGTATTTCTATGGCTTTGTTTGCTTGGTTGCTTGCTTAGCTGCTTGTGTGCATTTTATTTTGGTAGACACAGTAAGCTTTCCCCCACAACTCTGTTAAAATAAAAGCTATTGTCCCTGCCTGAGGTAAGCAATTGCAACAAACCTTCTACACAATGCTTAATGACAGCTGCACACTGACACTGAAGAGTTCTCAGAGTCCTTCCCCAAGACTCCACTGTGGGTGAGGAAATTTCTATGATTCCTATGATATTTTTAACTTCAGATTGTCCAGATCGTGTTGACTAATGTTTGAAGAAAGGAGAACAGCACACTTTTTAAAGGACAGAAGTAAATAGAGACAAGGTTGACACAAAATTCATAAACCATCTGTGGGCTTGGATTTAGTTTTGCCTAAAGTCCTAATCTCAATCATATAAATAGATAAATTCTTTTTGTTTTTCTTGCACTACTGGAAGATTGAACCAAGGGTTTCACACTTGCTAAGCAAGTGCTCTATCACCAGACTGCACCCCTAGCCTCTTTTGTCTTTTTCCTTTTGAGGCAGGATCTCACTAAGTTGCACTAACTGCCTCTGGCTTTGAACTGACAATCCTCCTACCTCAGCCTCCTGAGTGGCTAGGATTATAGGCATATGTCACACTATCTGGTCAATAAATTCTTTAGAATATAATTTAAATTAATTTCTACCATTTATAATCAAAAGAGTCTAGAAAATATATAGATATCAAGCACATAAGAAAAAGTTCCCCATTCAATAACTTCTATTAAAATTAATGTGTGTTCCATCAACAATTTCTTCCATGTATAGTCCCATTTACAATTTAAATTTGACCACCTGTCTATGATCTGCATTGCCCCCATGCTGATAAAAGACATGTCACCATGATGTGTAGTATTGCAGTAGGCTCCTAAATCATCTACTTCTTTCTAATCTATTATCCACACAGCAGCCAAAACAGTCTTCGATAACAATAGTAAAGATTATACTCTTGTTTGGTTAAATCTCTTTAAAATTTCCAATTTTGACTCAAATAAATTAAAAAACTGGCATAACTGGACTACTGTCTAAATCTCAAACCTCATCTCCTTATACCCTGTCCCATACCCATTCAGCTTAAGCCACACTGGCCTTCTTTTCATCCATCAAATATACCCAATTTTTTTCTGCGATCAAAGTATGCTGTTTTCTCTGCATAGAACGCTCCTCTAACTACTATATTCCCTATTCCAACCCCTAGCCTCCTGGGAGTCAGTCAGACGATTCAGGTGGGATTTATATAATAGAATAATGGTGATGATAATTTTTTAAAATGCTGAGAGCCTTCTTTTCATCTTTCCTCACAACTCAAATATTATAAATCCTTCCACATTCCCACCCATAGGTTATTTTCTTTCTCAGCAATCTATTTCTTTAACAGGATCAACATTACATTATCAATGATTTTTTGTTCTCTTGGTTACTGTCTGTAAGGTTTGTGAGACCCAGACACTTTAGCTATTTGCCATTCTGTATAAATACTGATTCTTGTCCATGTTTCTTGACCAGTTTTCAAGTTTCATTTAGTCTGGATGTTTGAGTCAGGAGTCTCTAGAGAAACAGAACCAATAGAATAAATTCAGGAGGTACAAAAAATGTATACACATCTTGGGATAAAAACTTTAACTGCCCTGCCTGTCAGGTGGTGACACTAGCATTCATTTAATGCCATCTTTTGAGCAAGTGTCATGCTACACATTGCTACTGTAATTCAATTCAACTGCAAAAAGTAATACGTAAATAACGTCTCTTAAAATGTGTATACATTTTTGGCATCCCAGGTGTGTGTGTGTGTGTGTGTGTGTGTGTGTGTGTGTGTGTGTGTAATTATAAAAGAGTATTTATTGGATTAGCTTACACAAGGTGGAGGCCAGGTAGTTCCACAATGGCCATTTGCATGTTGGAGAGGCTAAGAATCTAGTAGCTGCTCAGTCCAAGAAGTCAAAAGTCTCAGGACAAAGGAGAGAGTGATGCTGTCCTGGTCCAAGGCTGAAGGCCTGGAAGCTCCCTGGAGAGCTGCTGGCATGAGTCCACACTCAAAGGCTGAAGAAGCTGCAGTGTGATCTGCACAGGTGGTGGCAGTTGCTCAGAAGACATGGATCTTCCATTGCTGGCTGGCTTTCCTTTTTTCACTTTCATTCCATCTGGGCCCCCAGCCTGTTGGATGGTCCTGCCCACATTCGGAGCAGGTCTTCCCTGCTTAGTTGCTCTCCCACATGTCAATCCCCTCTGGAAATGCCCTCACAGTCACTCCCAGAAGTGTGTTTTACTAATCCCCTCAGCATCTCTCAATCCAGGTAGCCTGACAATAGAGATTAGACATCACTCTGAGAATTTTCAAAATCCTTCCCTAAGATTTCCAACCTGAGTTACTTGAAAATTTCTGACAACTAAGAATTTTCTGGGGTTGGGATTTAGGTCAGTTAGTAGAGCACTGCTCCGCAGTCTCTGAGGTCCTGAGTTCAATTCCCAGCACTGAAAAATGGGAGAAGGACATGGCAACCCACTCCCAAGGCAATCCCGAAACAGTCAGCCATTGAAAATCCTATGAGGGTCGCTATGAGTCGGACTCGACTCGATGGCACCTAACAACAACACAACAAGAATTTTCTGACTATGGCTATTACACTGTATGTTGTTGTTGTTGTTAGGTGCCATCGAGTCAAGTCCGACTCATAGTGACCCTATGTACAGCAGATCGAAACACTTGCCGATTCTGTGCCAGGCAAACAATCTTATTTATGTTTAAGCCCATTGTTGCAGACACTGGGTCAATCCATCTGGTGGAGGGTTTTCCTCTTTTGCGTTGACCTGCGACTCTTCCAAACATGATGTCCTTTTCCAGGGATTGTTCTCTCCTGACTACATGTCCGAAATATGTAAGACGCAGTTTGGCCATTCTTGCTTCCAAAGAGCACTCTGGCTGTACTTCTTCTAGGTAAGATTTGTTGGTTCTTTTGGCAGTCCATGGTATATTCAATAGACGTCTCCAGCACCACAATTCAAAAGCATCAATTCTTTTTCTGTCTCTCTTGTTCAATGTCCAGCTTTCACAACCATATGATGCCACTGAAAATAACCATGGCATGAGTCAGATGCACCTTCGTCTTCAATGTGACATCTTTGCTTTTCAATACTCTAAAGAGATCTTTTGCCACTGCTTTTCCTAGAGCAATGCATCTTTTGATTTCTTGACTGCTGCTTCCCTGGGTGTTGATTATAGAGCCAAGCAAAGCAAAATCTTGGACAACCTCAATCTTCAATCTTTTCTCCATTTTAGTACTCATTATGTTGTTGCTCTATCATATTTGTTAAAAATAAAAATTTTATGCTACTTCATGTAGAAAGCACATGTCTAAGAACTTGCTGAAATACTCCACCATAAAAATTAGAAGAGTAATAAAATCAACATGGTTGAAGATAATTTCTCTGCTAAAGTTTAAGCAAAGAAGCCTATTATAGGGCAAAAGAAAGGGAAGGATGAGCTATCAAGAAAATATTCTGACACTGAAACTCTACACTACAATATCTTACCCAGAAAGCTGCATAGTTGTTTTCTCATGGAGACTTTAAGTATGAGATAACACAGTTCTTTTACTGTTTAGATGTCATCTAAGGCACAGGTAATTCTTTGACACAAATCATAATTCTAGTGATCTAGGTTTATTTAGGACTGGGGTGTAGCTCATTTGGTAGAGTGCTGCCCTGCACTCCCTGAGGCCATGGGTTTGATCCCCAGCACCGTGAAAATGAGAGAAAGAAATGGCAGCCCACTCACGAAGCAATCCTGAAATAATCAGCCATTGAAAACTCTATGAATAGCAGAGAAGCTTTGACATAGTGTTGGGCATGGCACAGTATTGGGGAATGTTTTGTTCTGTTGTACATAGGGTTGCTATGAGTCAGACCCAATCATCAGCACCTACCAACAACAACAATAAAGAGCTAATGCAATGAATATTTGCTCATTGATACCATTTTACTATGCAAGATTTAGGGACAGGAAGAGTATATGAACCTATGAACCTATTAGACCTGTAAAAAAAATCCTTTGATTATCCTGACATATTATGCCTCATCTTTATCTTCAGGTTGATTACTTTTCCCCTTACTTTTATTTTATCAATATCTGGGCAACTTGTTTTGTTTTTATTATTAAGCAAGTTATTGTTATTGGTGTTGTTGTTAGCATATCAAGATAAAAACTAGTAAGAGGCCATCCATGTTTATCTCTACCTATATTTTCTGTGCTCCCACGTGTCTGTCAGCTTGTTGTGCTGTGGGGTCTTGCATGTTGATGTGATGCTGAAAACTATGTCATCAGTATTTCAGATAACAGCAGGGCCACCCATGGTGGACAGATTTCAGCTGGGCTAACAGATTAAAATAGACTATGGAGAAGGATCTGGCAGCCCACTCCTGAAACAATTAGCCATAGAAAACTTTATGAATAGTAAAAAAAAAAAAAAAACACTATCAATAAATGAGTGCCATAAAATGAGCTGCCCAGGCTGGGAGGCATTCAAGAAATGATTGGGAAAGAATTGCTTCCTCAAAGTAGGGTCAACCTTAATGACAAGAATGAAGTAAAGCCCCTAGAGCCTCCTTTTGCTGATGTGGCATGAGTCAAAATGAGAAGAAACAAAGTGTCTGCAACAATGGACTCAAACATAAAAAGATGATATGCATAGCACAGTGTTGGATAGTGTTTCGTTTTATTGTACATAGGGTAGCTATGAGTTGGATTCAATTCAAGGGCACCTAACAACAAAAACATGTTTTCTGTGAGTTAATGAAACAATCTGTCTAGATCAAAAACACATCTACCATCCATCTGAAAAAATAGTGAAAGTTACAATTCTAGCCTTTGTCAGTACTGCTACTCTCTTACACCTCAGCTCTTTTGGGCAGCATGCATCATAGAGGCTAAAAGGAGCCTAATTTCAGTAGTAAAAGAGCGGTAAATCATACAAAGTAAAGAATATATGGAATTTAGAATTTCAGAATTTTTAGTACAAGAACCAGATCAGGTAATTAAATAGTCACAGTAGGAAATGCCACTGCTGACTTAAAAGTCTCTGGCTTATATATTCTAATCAGTCATATATATCTCACTATAAAAGCATTTGAACTGGGAGGTATTTGACAGATCTTTTTCATAAATTTTACACATTATCTTAGAAAACTGATTTATCTATTTTATTGATATCTTAATAATGATCTAAATTTATATTACACAGTGAATCTTTTGGCCTTTTCTCATCAGATGGAGCAAGTTTTAATCACAAGTTCACAGAAAAGGACATTGTTATGGTCTGATTATGGCTTCCTAACCCCCACACACATACTCCTTTCCCTATACACATGCAAGTTTAATCCCCAAAGTCATATACTAGTGGTATTAATAGGGTGGAAACTTGAACTATGATATTAAAGGTAGGATCTTTAGGATGTGATTAAGATTAGATACAGTCATTAGAGTGGAGCTCCCATGGTTGAGTCTTGTTGACTTTATGAGAAGAATGAGAGATAGCAGACCGACAGACATGATCTGTGTTTCTTGCTATGTAATGCTCTGCACTGCCTCAAGACTCTGTTATCAGGAAGAGCATCACTGGATGGAGCCCCTTGACCTTGAACCTCCAGAACTATGGCTGAAATAAATCTTATTTCTTTGAAAATAGCCTACCTTGGGTATTTCACTGCAGTAATCCCAAGCTGATTAACACAGAAATCTTCACACAGATATAATGGAACTCAGCAGATTACTTTCCAGCTACAGGGGTCTCCCATTTCAAGGTGATTGTTTTAACCCACAAAATGTTTCCTCAAGGGCCATAAAAACTTGATTTCTGATGAGTAACTGTGAGCTTCTTTTCTCACTTCAAATCCCAGGTATTTAAGAATAAGGCAAATATAAAGGCAAGAGCTTCTCATGTGGCTTTCACGACAAAGCCTCCAGTCTTGCATTATATTTTCACCATTTCTTCAGAAAGTTATAACACAAATGATACTTTATAAGAAGCATCATGCTTTAGGAGGCCAAAGATACAAATCTGACAAGTTCTGTGGATTGCTGATCTGGAAATAATATATATCCTGAAATATATTGTGAGCCTATGTCACAAAAAAAGTGTTGCATTATGTCAGATAAGAAAGTAGAGGAACAAAATGCTTCCATTCTTCATTTCCAGATACCCTCCTACCACCCAATCTAATACCATATGATTCTTTCTTTACTTAGTCTACAATTACTTTGTGAGCACTGGCTACATTAAACTACATTCCGAGAATTGTTTTAAACTATATAATATTCACCAACACAGACAAATCCCTGTTTTAATAGCATTTCTATTCAAGATAAAGGAAGACAACCACATAAGTCAATAAAGAAACAAGTGCTATACAAACATAAATCAAGGCAATGTAATATGACAGAATGATGAAATAGTGATCATATATAACATCTCTGGCAAGGAAGAGTCATCTAAGGAAATATTCAAGGAAAGGAAGCTCTAGCCACAAGGCACAGGACAAAGGCATTGAAGTGGGAGCCTTATTAGTGCTGAAGGAACATACACACACACAAAAAAAAAAGGCCAGTGAGGCTTAGGTTCAGTGAGGTAGGTAGAAAAGGAATTTGAAAAATCAGGGAAGGGCCAGCTCCTCTAAAATAAGCAAATAAGTTTTATTCAAATGTATTGGGAAATAAGGAGGCAACATGATCTAATCGGGTTCTTAATGATTTTTATTTGCAGTATATGGATTTCATTTGGCACTAGAGTAAAAAAAAGATTAGTTAAGTTTATTGCATTTGTCTAGACAAAAGAAAATGTGCTCTTAATATATGTGGTAATACTTGAAATGGAGAGAGTGAAAGACTCAAGACATAACACAGAAGTAGAATCAACAGCACTTGCTGATAAATGACAAGCAACAGAGAAAGAGGAATTGAAGTATGATGTTCCAGAACTTGTTTCCATTTGGTAAAGTGTGAAAGGTACAACATTTACCAAAAGGTACAGGAAAAGACTCTACTTTTAGGAGGCAACTCTTTCCCAGTTGTCTTTTGAGTGCCTTTCAACTTGGGCAGTTCAGTTTTTGGCACTATATCTGACAGTGTTTCTCTGCTATTGATAGGATTTTCAATGGCTATTGTTTCAGAAGTGGGCTTCCAGGTCCTTCTCCCTAGTCTATCTCAGTATGGAAGCTTAATTGAAACTTCTTCCCCATAGGAAACCATGCTGGAATCTTTAATACTGGTAGCATACTTTTCAGTTGATATGGCAGTACTCAAAATGAGAAGGGACAACTGTAAATATCCATTAATAATTGGAATGTGGAATGCACATAGTATGAATCTAGGAAAACTAGAAATTGCCAAAAGGGAAACAGAGCACATAAACATTGACATTCTAGGCATCAGTGAGCTAAAATGGACTGGCATGGGACATTTTGAATCTGATAATCATGTGGTCTACTATGCTGGGAATGACAGGTAAAAAACAAAAGGCATTGCATTCATCATCAAAAAAGACATCCCAATATCTGTCCTGAAGTACAATGCTGTTGGTGATAAAATAATATCCATAAGCCTACAAGGAAGGTTAATAAATATTATTCAAATTTACACACCCACCACTAAGGCTACAAATGAAGATGTTGTTGTTGTTGTTGTTAGATGCTGTTGAGTCTGTATCCGACTCATAGTGACCCTCTGTACAACAGGGGAAACACTATTGTCAGTGTTTCTCTGCTGTTCATAGGGTTTTCAATGGCAGATTGATTTTTGGGAGGGGGTTGCCAGGTCCTTCTCCCAAGCCTACAGCTTCTGGTGTTCCCAGGCCGTCTCCCATCCAGGTACTAACCAGGCCCGACCCTGCTTAGCTTCCGAGATCTGACCGGATCTGATGCCACAGGGCTACAGCTGCAGGCACAAATGAAGATAGGGAATATTTTTACCAGCTCCTGCCTTCTGAATTAGGTTGAAGATGTAATCAAGATGTACTGATTGGTGACTAGAATGCAAACGTTGCAAACTGAGAAGAATGCTAAGTAGTTGGAAAATATGACCTTGGTCACAGAAATGATATTGGAGTTTGCATAATAGAACTCTGTCAGACCAATGAACTTTTCATTGCAAATGCATTTTTTTCACAGACAAAAACAGCAACTATACACACAGAATTTACCAGGTAGAACATACAGGAACCAAATTGTCTACATTTGTGGAAAGAGACAATGGAAAAACTCAATATCAAAAGTCAGAACAAGAGCAGGTGTTGATTGTGGATCAGACCATCAAATGCTCATATGCAGGTTCAAATTAAAACTGAAGAAGAAAATTAGAAGTGCATGAGAGCCAAGGTATGACTTGAATACATCCCACCTGAGTTCAGAGAGCACCTGAAGAACAGGTGTGATGCATTAACACTAATAATAGAAGACCAGACAAGTTGTGGCATGACATCAAAGACATCATTCATGAGGAAAGCAAAAAGTTAAAAATAAAAGACAAAATTACATATCAAAAGAGACCCTGAAACTTGTCCTTGAACATTGAGCAACTACAGTAAAGGGATCACATGACAAGGTTAAAGAACTAACAAGATGATTTCAAAGGGCAGCTCAAGAAGACAAAAATCAAATATTATAACATGTGCAAAGAGCTGGAGATATAAAAGCAAAAAGGAAGAAAGCACTGTTTTTCTCAAGCTTAAAGAATTGAAGAAAAATCTTCAATAACAGTGAAGGATTCTATAGGAAAAATATTACATGACACAAGAAATATCAAGAGAAAATAGAAGGAATACACAGAGTCATTATACCAAAAAGAATTGATGAATGACCAACCATTTCAAGAAGTTGCAGGTGATCAGCAACCAATGGTACTCAAGGATGAAGTGGAAGCTGCATTGAATCAACTAGCAAAAAAATGAATTGATGGAATACCAATAGAGATGTTTCAATAAACAGATGCAGCACTGGAGTTGCTAACGTTTTTATGCCAAGAGATTTGGAAAAACAGATACCTGGCCAACTAACTGGAAAAGATCCATATTTGTGCACAAGAAAGAAGATCCAACCAAATATGGAAATCATCAAACAATATCATTAATATCACACACAAGTAAAATTTTGCTAAAGAACATTCAGCAGTGCCTGCAACAGTATATAGACAGGGAACTGCAAGAAAATCAAGCCAGATTCAAGGGAGGATACAGAACCAGGGATATCATTTCTGGTATAAGATAGATATTAGCCAAAAGCAGAGAATACCAAAAAGATGTCTATCAATGTTTTATTATTGAGTATGCAAAAGCATTTGATTGTGTGGATCATAACAAATTTTGGGTTACATTGTAAAGAATAGCAATACCAGAGCACTTAATTGTTGCCACGGCCATTTCTAACCATATTGTCTGACAAGGTCCGGATATGGGGAAGAGAGGTTCAAGGAACTCATCTTCCAAGAAATGGATGGGGATGAAGAAAAGGAAAATGTGATTTTTGCTTTCTAGGAATAGGATTACTGCTTCTAATTATTATGATTACTTTATGTTTAGGACTAATACTCATAACTAATATTGTATTAAACTCTAATGAAACAAATGTTGAAAGAATGACACGACTGAGAGAATTTGTAAATGAGTTAGAAGTAATGACCTCCAATTGTAAAGGTTATGTGGACAATATTTTAGTTAAAGCTGACCAGCAGCTTCCACCCTGGAATTCAAACATTAAGTGATTTATGCTTCAGCTGCAGCAGACTGAGTTGTTAGCCCCTACTTGGACTAAAGTGGCCCCACCTATGATAGCTAAGGTTTACAGAGAAAATATAAAACAATCAAAAGAATACACAGGGCTGTTCCCACAGTACAAAAGCCTCCTTGACAATTTTAACACAGAGAGGTGCTTATCTAAGGCTGACCTTGGTTCCCAGCTAGAGAAAAAAGTAAAGACTGCTGTTCTGGTCAGCCTGACCCTCCACTGCTATTATGACTGCCAGGTGTATGTAAAACTGCACGTATTCTTACTACTTGCATGACCTAAGCCTAAAAAGACTGTATAAAAACTGAGCTATCCAAACAATAAATGGAACAGATTCACACTGCCTCCGAGCTGTTGTGTTTCTGTTACCCACAATCACCGACTCCTCAACCTGCCTTCAGGAAACCCTGGATCCTAGGCTGTAGCTCGGACTGCGGCAAATTGTATTCATGATGAATCTGTAGATGGAGCAGGAGGCAGTCCTTCGAAAAGAACAAGGAAACACTGCTTGCTTTAAAGTCAAGAAAGGTGTGTGGCAGAGCTGTATCATTTCACTATACCTCCTCAATCTCTAAACTGAACAAATAATCTGAGAAGCTGGATTTATGAAGATGAATGCAGCATCATGATTGGAGGAAGACTCATTAGCAACCTCCATTATGCAGATGACATGACTATGCTTGCTGAAACTGAAGAGGATTTCAATCATTTACTGATCAAAGTCAAAGAATACAGCCTTCAATATGGATTGCACCTCAACATCAACAGAACAAAAATCCTCACAACTGTAAGCAACTTCATGATAAATGGAGAAAAGATTGAGGTTGTCCAAGATTTTGCTTTTCTTGGTTCTACAATCAACACCCATGGAAGTTGTTAGGCGCCATGAGTCGGTATCTGACTCATAGAGACCCTATGTACAACAGGCAAAACACTGTTGTCAGTGCTTCTCTGCTGTTCATAGGCTTTTCAATGGCGGGTTGAATTTTGGGAGTGGGTTGCCTGCCAGGTCCGTCTCCCAAGCCTACAGCCCCTGGTGTTCCCTGGCAGTCTCTCATCTAAGTACTAACCAGTCCCGACCCTGCTTATCTTCTGAGATCTGACAGGATAGGATTCCACAGGGCTATGGCTGAAGGCACCCATGGAAGTAGCAGTCAAGAAATCAAAACACATTGCACTGGGGAAAGCTGTTGCAAAAGACCTCCTCAAAATGTTGAAAAGTAAAGATGTCACATTGGAGACGAGGGTGTGCCTGATTTATGTCATGGTATTTTCTGTTGCATCGTATGGTTGTGAAAGCTGGACACTGAATAATAGAGATAGGAGAATTGATAGGTTTGAATTATGGTGCTGGAGATGAATATTGAATATACCACAGACTGCCAAAAGAACCAACAGACCTGTCCTAGAAGAAGTGCAACCAGAGTGCTCTTTGGAAGCAAGGATGACTAGACTGTTTCTGACATAGGTATTTTGGACATGTTGTCAGGAAAGAACAATCCCTGGAAAAGGACATCATGTTTGGGAGAGTGGCAGGTCAAGGATAAAAAGGAAGACCCTTATCTAGGTGGACTGACATAGTTGCTGCAACAGTGTGCTTAAACATAAAAGAGATCATGTGCCTGGCACTTAATTGGTGAGTGTTTCATTCTGTTGTACATAGTGTCACTATAAGTCAGACCCGACTAGACAGTACCTAACAACAACAATAAGAAAGAAGGATCAAGTTTGGGAATGGTGGTTTAGCTGTAGACACAACTTAGAACTGTCTCTGAAATATCCAGAGATGTCCCACAGATAGGAGGATTTATAGATCTGGACTCTTGCTGTTGCCCTCTGGTAGGCTCTCTAAGCATCCACAAGCCTTCCCTCTTGGAAAAATCAGTCTCTGAGCCAACACTTGAAAACAAGTGAAATGGTGACTCAAGAACCCCCTACTTTGCTTGCTTATTATTTTTTCACTCTTTAGTGGAAATTTTCCTTTCCTCTATTCCAAAGAGTTAGACTGATCAGCACAGCCCCGGACACCATATTTCAGCATCAGTTTGGGACTACTAAATCTTCTACATTTGGTTCTAAACATATCAGCTCTACCAAAAGGAGTTCATCCCTACCTTTGCTGTCTTACCAGTGACTGATGGCAAGTCCCATTCCATTAGACTTCCTTCCCTTATGTACTAAATTTGATCCCTACTCCCAAATGGAACCTATACCTGCCTCATTTCTAGTTCAGCTGGCTGATTCTGTTTAAGTCTTAGGTTTCATTTCAAAGGCTTTGTGACAAGAGATAACATAAACAATGTCCCTTTGCTTTGTTTCATAAGTTGTGAGGCATTTTTCTGAAAGAATGTATTGACTACAATAATAAAGGATTCTTCTTTTCCTTCCTTCCTTCCTTTCTTTTCCTTTCCTTTTCTTTTCTTTTCCTTTTCTTTCTTTCTTTCTATCTGTCAAAGTTGGGGGGGGGGGCAGTGTCTCCCTATGTAGCCCAGACTAGCTTGGAACTCGTGATCTTCCTGTTTCAGTCTCCTGAGTGTTGAGATTACAATCATGTGCCACCACACCAGGCATAGAGGGCAGTTTCTAACATTCTCAGTACCTTCATAAAAGAATGTACTAAAGATGGCTAATGTTGTTGTTGTTAGGTGCCATTGAGTTGGTATCCAACTCATAGCGACCCTCATAGGGTTTCCAATGGCCGAGTGTTTCGAGACTTGGGCTTGAATGAGTAATTCTCTCACCTCAGCCTCCCAAGTGCTGGGAATATAGGTGTAAACCACCACACCCAGTAACAATTCTTTTTAAGTGGATTTCTAAAGCCAGGCATGGTGGCTCACACCTATATTCCCAATGACTCAGGGGGCAGAGGCAGGAGGATCACAAATTCCAGCCTTGGGAGTGGATTGCCAGGTCCTTCTCCCATTTTTGCGGTGCTGGGAATTGAACTTGGGACCTCAGAGACTTCAGTGCAGCACTCTACCAACTGAGCTAAATCCCAGCCCAAAGATGGCTACTAGTCCATACTAAAATACGAGAACGCTTTTTGAAATATATAAAAGGTATTATACATAGCATATACTGTTTTCCCTTGACAAAGAAAAATATCCAGTAAAATAAACTTCATCAATTATATTTCTGATTTTTGTCTTACTCATGACAATTTGTAATGTCTAAGTTGTGTCTACATCTAAATCACCATTCCCAAATGTCATGAATATTTATTGCTTAACAGCCAGTTTGTGCCTTTTCACAGGAAGTTGTATATAAGGAGGCAATTCTTTTTCTATATCTGTTCTTGTTGTCTCCTATCTTCTATATCTGAGATGAGGTTTTGCTCCTTTGGACAAGTGCTTGCTCTGCATGCTCTGAGACCCTGGGTTCAATCCTCAGCACTGCAAAAATGGGAGAAGAACATAACAACCCACTCCCAAAACAATCCTGAAACAATCAGCCATCAAAAACCCGACAAATAGCAGAGAAGCACTGACATAGTGCTGGGCATGGCACAGTGTCTGGGAGTATTTTGTTTTGTTGTACATAGGGTCGTTATGATTCAGACTCAACTCAACAGCACCTAACAACAACAACAGTAAAGTAGAAACCTTAAGAAAAATATTGACTTCATGTACTTTAAGGTTACTGATTCAACCTAAGAAAATATGAAGAAACTTAAACTAGTTTATTTGTAGTGAGCCTAGCCAATAGAATCTAATAGAAGAGTTTAACTTATATTAATAATGAAATACTGAGGTAAAATGAAAAGTTCAGTAATCATATAGACATTTTGTCTAAATACCAAAAAATAAGAAACAAATGATTGTAATTATGTTTTATTTTTAATCCACATACTTCGTTCTTTACCAAAATACTTTTGTATGTAAATATCTAAAGGACAAGAATCTTCCCTTAAGTTATAAATGAAAAAGGAATGAAAGATATCCCTTAAAGAGCAATCAAGAGCAGTAATTTTTGCTTCAAGATCCCAGATCCATCTCTCATTTTGTCATTCACTATCTTATAAAAATTTGAGTTAACATGATTTCATTTGTCACCACTTTAGTGATCTTGCCACTAGAAGAAATTAAGAGTACTGGTAATAACATAGTAAATCCTCAAATATATTTCCAAAGAATATATGTCAAGTAATACCTTCTTTAACAATAGCTTTAGCATTACAGAAGACAGTTACATCAATTTTCATGGAGGCAATTTATATGCTCAACAAGTAGCATGATGCATTAACCAATTAAACTGTGAAAGCAAAAGTGACTTCTCATATTGAATAATGATGTAAACACTCTCTCAGAAAACTATATTGGAAAGGCAAGTTTTTCTATCTTCTTAGAATATGCAATCAAAATCAAACTTCAGGGATGTTTTTAGTCAAAATGTTTATATATGAAAAGAACTTCATGTTTATTTCGTTTCTCTCTAATCCAAGTAGATTTTAAGTTTCTAAATTGACTTTTGTAAGCAGCTACAAATTCCATACATTATGCTTTGCATGTTTTCTCAAGTAATACAGCACAAATTTAGTTTTATAATCATTACAAGAAAAAACATAACTCATGATACACCAAGATTTTTTATTTGTTCCATCAAGGAATATAAAAAGTAATCACACATGTTTTAAATAGAATAACTGTAATGCACAACTTCTGACTATTCCACCAGGGAGCTTTCAGTCACTGAAAGACACAACATGCAAAATAAATCCAAGAATACTTATTCCATAGATTGATGGAAAGGAAAAACTTCACGTTGGAACTGATCCTAATTTTGTTTGACTAAAATTTATTACCCCTTTAAAATAAGAAGAGGCATTTATAGTTATATATCAAATATAATTATTAATTCCACATTCTGCATATCCCCCACAATTTATAGGTTGCCAAATCATTATTAAGGATTTAAGGAAAATTGTTATCAAATTCCTTCTCATGACATCTGATTTTTTGTTCCTGTTTTGCAGTGCTAGGGGAATTGAATACTGAACTCAGGGCCTTGCACATACTTTGTAAGTGCTCTACCACTGAGCTACACCTATAGCCCTTTTTGTTATTTTTTTATCTTGAGACAGGTTTTCACGTAGTTATGCAGGCTGCCTCTGGCCTCAAACTTCAAACTTGTGATTCTCTTCCTCTGTCTCCTGGATCAACAAGATTACAGGTATGTACAATCACATCCAGCTTTGACATTTAATTCTTTAAGTAACATTAATTTAAAACAAAAATATTTCAATCTTAGTATTTTTATTGTAACAACTGCTACATGGGTGTGATTATTATTTGTGGTATTTTTTCTAATAAATACTTTATGTTGGCATTTGTCTACAACCATTAACCTAAAAAACATACAAGGTATAAACCAAAAATACAGAGAATGTTTAAAAAAATTATTACAGTAGTAGGCATATTGCTGTTAATCTCCCTTAAAATACTCCTCCTGGCTTTAACACACCTATCCCATCATTCTTGCCACTTTCTGAGGCAGTTCTGAAGTCCTCTTTCATGTCTTTAGTTTCATCCCCCATCATGACAGCGCTGTGTCACACATCGCTTCTGGTATGGCAATTTCTGTCAAATAAAAATATTACTGTGTCCTCATTCACTTTCTTCACCAGATCTGGCACAGTGAGACTTTCTCACTCTTCACAAAGTCAAAATGACCATGGCAGGTAAATGTTTTGAACTGACTGAGGACATCTAGACAGCCATGACAGTGCAACTAAAGACACTCACGAAAGAAGAATTCCAGGACTGCTTCAGACAGTGGCAAGAACAATAGATAAATGTGTTTGAAGGCAGAGGCAGTATTTTGAGGAGTATTAATGGGAATGTGTCTTTTACTATAATTAGGGTTTTTTTTTAATTTAAACATTCTCCATATCTTTTTATCACATCTACCAGAAGAAGAGATTTGATATTAGAAACAAAGGCTCAAGGTCATGGGCATATTGTTCTAATATGCACCTTAGAAATCCAACTGGCAGAAATTGATTGAGCACCTTAATGTGCTAAATAAAATAATTCTAGGATATTCTTGTTAGGTGACACTCAGGGTTTTTGATGGCTGATCATTTCAGGATTCTTTTCAGGAGTGGACTGCCTCATCCTTTTCCCACTTTTGTGGTGCTGGGGATCAAACTTGGGTCCTCAGAAAGTGTGGAGCAGTGCTCTACCAACTGAGCTTAAACCCCAGCCCCAGAATTCTAGGATAGAACAGCATTTCACTAAATTGAAATGTTTATAATTATTTCCATTTCATAAATTATATGGTTTTCTAATAAAAGAAGAATGTGCTTTGTATTTGAATCTAAGAAAGAAAGATATGGGCTTAAGGGTAATGAAATTGGGTCATCTGGAACTATATTTCTAGCTTAGTTGTTTGAACTACTACACAGTAGTTTGAATTATTCCTTATAATTAGTTGGCATGATTTTAGTCTCAACTAAAAATTATACAATTACTTTAACAGAAAATTATATTTGTAGTGATATTTAGATTTTAAATGATCTAAGGAAATATTACTAAAGATAAGAATATAATTATTATATAATTTAGGTAGAAATTTCCCCACTTGACACCAGAACAGTGTTGTAAGATTATAGAACTTGTCTCCAGAATTTTGTAATTTTTGTGTGTAAGGTAATTTTTCCACTCTGATTTTATTAAGTAATACATTATTAAAAATAAGTCAACATAATATTCTAAAATGGAAGTTAACATAAAATAAGCAAAAAACTAAAAAGCAGTGAGTGTTTAAACATTTATCTTTGCTTATATTTCTTGGCTCTCCAATCAAAGTCTCCTGAAATAAAATTTGTCCTATGCAATGAGATATTCCAAGCCATTTCCTCCAGACAGAGCTTCATTTCATTAATATATTTCTTGGCAAAGTGCCAGAGGTACATGTTCTAATTTTTTAATACTCTAGGAATCTTATTATAACTTATGCTGAAATACAAAAGTAAAGCATACAGACCACTCTGTGCACTTGTATATGGCCCTTGTTAATCCCACAGACATATTTGATTAAACACATAATCAGAAATAACACTGCCATTGGTAATTTGTTATTGGGATAATTTATATTTTAAAAGTGAATTGAAGGGCATACTAAATTCAATTTGACATCAAAGTTTACAGGATAAGAGATTTTTTCCTGTTTAGTCACTTTCATAGTAATGTGCCCTGAGAAAGAAAAGTAGTCTCCTTTCTTTTATACATGTTCATAAATACACATATATAAAATAGTATAAGATGAATCATACTTGGCTGGGTCTGGTAGCACATGCCTGTAACCCCAGCACTTAGGAGTCTGAGGCAGGAAGATCACAAATTTGAGGCCAGCTTGGGCTGCACAGCAACACTTTATCTCAAAAGAACACAAACAAAAACAAAACTACATCAGCAAGAAAAAAAAAAGGATCATACTGCTGAAAGCTTGCTATTACTTTTTGGCTAGAAAGATGCAATAAAATATTACATTCAAGAAGCAAATTTGCTGCTGTTGTTAGGTGCTATCAAGTCAAGCCCAATTCATACAACAGAATGAAACACTACCCAACACTCTGCCATGAATACAATCTTTTTATGTTTGAGCCCCGTGTTGCAGACACTGTGTTTCTTCTCATTTTGAGTTATGCCACGTGATCAAAATGAGGGCCCAAGGGCTTTAGTTCATTCCCATGATTAAGGTTGACCTTACTTTGATGAGGCAACTCTTTCCTGGTTGTCTTTGGAATGCCTTCCAGCCTGAAGGGCTCATTTTCTAGCACTGTAAATTGACAGTGATTCTCTTTTATTTGTAGGGTTTTTAATGGCTAATTATTCTGAGATGCTGTTCCTTCCACCAATCTGTCTTGATCTGGAAGCTCAGCTGAAACTTGTCTACATTGGGCCTGATGGTATCTGAGATACCAGTGGCATAGCTTTCTGCATCACAGGAACATGCAAGTTCCCACAGCATAACAATCTGGCAGATACTCAACAGAAAATTAAATTTTAAGATAGACTCATGTTTCCCATAAATTTTTCCCAGTACATGAAAACATCAATTTGAGCATTATAATACTTGATTTTCACATTTGATAATCTACAATGTCAAGATATCTCAAATGATTATGCTTCCCATTTCAAATAGTTCTGTTATCATTAAATATTTTATAAAATTCCTTTTTGGTTTCCAGATGGGTTTAGGCTGTGATTCTTTCACACTCTCTGAGCAGCTGGGTTCAATCCCCAGCACCGCAAAAATGGGAGAAGCCCCTGGCAATCCACTGCTGAAGCAATCCCAAAAACAGTCAGCCACTGAAAACCTATGAGGGTCACTGAGTCAGATCTGACTTGAAAGCACCAAACAACAACAACAACAGGTGGGCTTAAATTTATTTTATTTTTCCACCCCTAGGAATAGTGATTAATTATTGACTATTTATTGCTAAAGTGGAGAATTAGTTCCTATAAGTAAATTCTTGGTTAAAGTTTGCTCTATACCACTTCAAGCACAAATTGTCCATTACTGATTAAGACTTGGGTCTGTATATAAGAAAATTTCTGTTTCAAAGTTTAGTAAGAAGCAACATATGGGAAAAATAGATAGTTGGGCAAAATAATTTAGATAATAAAATGGTGTAAAATGCTATAACCATAACATATGAGTAAAATTTCTTCTAATAATCATTTATGTTGAAGTTATAAACAGACTTACACTGGTTCTTTTCTTTTTATATTTTTATAGCTTTACAAAATTGGCTTTCGGCACCAAAGCTGGCCGTATTTTCTCACACCTTTCCCCCTTGTTTTGGAAAAGTCTAAGAAATAACATGCACAAGTTCATTTATTTAAAGTTGAGATACATATGCTTACTCTAGTTTTATGCAACATACAGTGGTTGAAACATTTTAATTTTTTGAAACTTTGTAGAAATAGTTTATGAGAGCGCAATGAAGCCAGTAATAAAAGATTAGTAAATGGAAAAATTATACTTGTTCACACTCTATTAATCATTTTGTAGCTTTATAGGATTTTGTAAACATTTAAGATATGTTCTAGCAAGCAAATTGTCAAATAGGTGATTTGATATCAAAAATATTCCTTTAATAGCCGGGCACAGTGGCACACCCCTGTAATCCCAGTGTCTCGGGAGGCAGAGACAGGAGGATCGCAAGTTCAAGACCAGAGGCAATCTGCATAACTTAGCGAGACCCTGTCTCAGAAAAGTGAAAAAAAAATGGGCTGGGGGCACAGCTCAGTGGTCCAGCACTTGCAAAGCATACAGGCGCAAGGCCCTGGGTTCAACCCCCCGTATCACAAAAAAATAAATAAATAAATAAATAATTTTTAAAAATTCCATTAATTTTTATTTCCCTCCTCACTTTTTATATAGCATGCACAAAATTGAAAAAAATTTGGGATCAAAATTATGGTCCCACATTATTATATGTAAAGTTTATTTTTATAAAGTTATTCTCATAGATGACCCTGAATTTAAGCTATTTTTCCTTATACTTGTTGTTAGGTGCTGTGAAGTCGTGTCCAACTCATAGCAACCATTATGGGATTTTCAATGGCTGTTTCGGGATTGCCTTGGGAGTGGATTGCCACATCCTTCTCCCATGTTTGTGGTGCTAGGAATCGAACTCAGGACCTCAGAGATTTCAGAATGGCACTCTACCAAATGAGCTAAATCCCAGCCCTTTTCTCACTCTAGAAATGGTAAAAGTAATGTCGAGAACCATTCTCTTTGTCTTCCACTGTCAGGTAACTTCTACATTTCAAGGAGAAAATTATTGATATACATAATTCTATCTTTCAATTAATTATCTGAGTTGTAGATCCTGGATATATTGACTATGGATAAAACATTCATGCATTGCCTAACAATGGCAATATACACCAAAAAGGGGGTGATGGCACATTTCTAAGTTGATTTAATAATTGTGGAATAGCATAGTGTATATTTATACTAACCAGAATGGCTATCATGTTATTAGGTGAGGGATCTTCTTTTAGTTTTTCAGTACAGGGAGTTGAACCTGGGTCCTCATGCATCATTCAATTTATTTACTTCTGTAAGGTTCATCCCATAGATAAATTTGAGGGTAATTTGGTTTAGCATCATTGTTATTGAGAGTGGTCTCAGTCTGTTTTCTAGTGCTATAACAGAATACCACAGACTGGGAGATTTATAAATAATAGTTTATTTGGCTTACAGTTCTGGAGGTTAGAAAGTTTAAGATCAAGGGGCAGCATTTGGCAAGATCCTTCATGCTGCATCGTAACATGGTAGAAGGTATAACAAGGCTAGAGAATGTACAAAAGACAAAAGGAAGCCAAATCCAACCTTTATAAGGATGCTATTCCTGTGATAATAAATGAATTAATGTATTCTTGAGGGCAGAGCCCTCATGACCTAGTCACTTATTGAAGGGCCCACCCTTCAACACTGTTGCATTGGGGATTAAGTTTTCCCAAACATGGACTTTGGGGGACACATTAAACCACAGCAAGAACAATGAAACTTCCAAATGCTCAGAAACAAATACAGATGCTCCTTAATCTATGATAAGGTTACATGATACTATACATCACCAGCTCAGAGAAAGATCAAAATGTAAGATTCAAAGAAGTTCCCACTGAATGAACATTACTTTTGCACCATTGTAAAATAGAAAAATCATAGATCTAACCATCACAAGTCAGGGACCATCTGTATAAATATTTCTAAAAATAAACATTGTTTTTAGAAAGGTTCTTACTAAGTTGTGCAGCCAGCCTCTTGCCTTGAACTCATGATCCTCCTGCCTCTGCTTCCAAAGTCCCTGGAGTTACAGGTGTCCACCAAGGCACCAGGCTCTGAATAATTTTCTTTAAGTTATTTAATATCTCTGAGCTTCAATTTCCTAATCTATAAAATAAGGATAATAACAAGTCCTACTTCATAGGTGAGTTTACCATGAAGTTTGTGAAACTTAAACTCAGAATCCTAACAATGTGTTCATATAATTAAATGTTTTCAATTAATTTGCAAAATTCTATACTCTTTTGAATAAATATGACCCCCAATTTGGGTAACTGCATATCCTGCCAAAATTGAATCCTTCCTTTGTTTACCTCAGTGACTATATTGAGGATTAAGTTAAATATACATGTACAGCTTTAGGATTATACCTATGATACAGAAAATGATTAGTGTTCATTATCATTATTATCAAATATCATAGGCAATATGCTTGCATTTTTCAATTGTTATAAATAATTGAATATCTAATATCTTAAATAGTATGAGTTAGAGGTATTTAAAGGGCTGAATATACTAACAGTCATCTCAGCAAATTTGGAAATAGAAACACTATGAAATATATTGATTTAAATATTAAACTTTTTGACACATGCTTAAGAAGGATATAACTTTTAGGAATTAATCAAGATCATGTTTATATTTTGCTGAAAAAAAATCAAGGCATTTATTCAGAGAAAACTGTGATATTATGCAGAGAAAAATTGCCTAGGTGAAATCCTATATATTTGTGAGCTGGCTATTGTAATCTAGAATGAAAACTCATCAGAATTACACAAATATCATGTCTATACAGAAGTATCCCAATTGATAAAGATTTAGCAATGTACACAAAGATGGTCATGCAAATTTCTGAGTCATACTTTTGCAATTTGGGATATATGATATCTGTTTTACATATATAAGGTAAATCACATTCATATAATACTTATTTACAGTTTATAATACAAATATCATACTTTTTATCACATACCTAGAACTTATAGATACAAGTTTCTACAAATTATAATTAATCACACAAAGAATCACAATAAACATTGACTCGTAATTAAGCTCCACTTTGTGAAATTTTCCTTAATTTTGTGCAAACTAAGGATATATTTATCTATCTATCTATCTATCTATCTATCTATCTATCTATCTATGTACATATATATACTTGTTGTTAGGTGCCATCAAGTCGGTGTCCAAATCATAGTGACCCTATGTACAACAGGTAAAACACTATTGTAGCGCTTCTCTGCTATTTCATAGGGTTTTCCATGGCAGATTGTTTATTAGGGAATGGGTTACCAGGTCCTTCTCCCAAGCCTATAGCACATGGTGTTCCCAAGTTTCTCCCATCCAAATACTAACCAGGTCCAACCCTGCTTAGGTTCTGAGATCTGACAGTATTGGATGCCACAGTGGTATGGCTGCAGGCATAGGTATAATAGTTATAAATAAAATTCCTCCCACAGGAAGATATGATTTTTTTAAATTGGGCCTCTTTAAATTATTGAATCAATATAGGAATTTATTTTATGCTTCAAGATAAAACAAAATTAAGGTAGATCTGCTAGAGTATTCTCTGGCAACAGCCTAAATCCTGAAGCAATATTGATTTATACAGATTGTATTGCATTTTAAATCACTTTAAAAATGAGAAATTAGTGTGTATAGTATACATGTGTATAATGTAATTTAAAATTCTACTCATAGAAAAATGTTTGTGTTGCCTTTTCTGAGTCAATCATGAAATCATGTCATGATTTGGCTGAGCAACAGCAAGAATGGGGGAGTTACTTAGTTCTGCTCTGCTCAATAGGAATGGAAATGTTAGTAAAGGTTTTTCAAGTAGCAAGTTGAATAGCTTCCAATCACAGTGCCATTTCCTGTTTCATGCTGTGCCCATTTAATAAAATAGAATTGGTTACCATGTTCTTAGCATTGCTTTTCAGAGATGTCATACGCACTGCTGAAGAGCTGAGTAGGTAGCTGGTTGATCTCTCTGGATAGGACTTCCTCCCACAACAGAGCTGGCTGTTGAAATGCTTCCTGAAGCTTTCACTGAGTAGATAAAGAGCAAATGGATTGACACAAGAATTGCAAAAACTGAGAACCCGAGCAACTAAGGTAACAATCATATGACCTAAAGATGGGTCAATCTCCTTATAGTTGAAAGACCTATACATGTAGAGGATGTGATTTGGAAACCAGCAGAAGACAAAACAACCCACAAAGACTAGCACAATTTTAGCCAGGCGTTTCCGTGTTTCCATCTGTAAAGAGAAGAAGTAGTCCCATTGGTTAAAATGAAAATGAAGTCAGCTCCATCCAAAACTTTAGTGTCAGAAAGGAGTAAAACATAACATGGCAATATATCAAAAAGACATGAATTATTTTCCACATCAAAGTTATTATTTATTTATGTATCTTTATTTATTTTGGCAATATTGAGGGTTAAAACTAGGACATTGTACATGCTAGGCAAGTGCTCTATCACTGAGCTGCATTCCCAAAATCATTTTTCAATTTTTATTTTGCAACAAGGTCTTCCTAATTTGCAGGAGCTGCCTCTGGCCTTGAAGTCACAATCCTCTGGCCTCAGCCTCCCAAACCACTGGGATTTTGGCAGGCACCAGAGTGCTCAGCTCAAAGTGATTATTTTAACAATTTGATCAAGCCTATTTTTGTCACTACACTAATTTTCACTTAAAAATATTTAAGATCTTTTGCAAGTCTAGATGGTAAATTATTAACAAATGGCTATGCCTGCAGCCATACCACTGTGGCGGCCTATTCAGTCAGATCTCCAAAACTAAGCAGGGTCAGGCCTGGTTAATGCTTAGCTGGGAGACCACCTGGGAACACCAGGTGCTGTAGGCTTGAGAAAATGACCCAGCAGCCCACTCCCAAACAGAAATCAGCCATTGAAAACCCTATGAATAGCAGAGCACTAACAATAGTGTTTTGCCTATTGAACATAGAGTCACGATGAGTCAAATACCAACTAGATGGCACCTAACAACAACATGTCTTCGTATTAAAACCCTGATCTTAAAAATTATCCTATTTTTAAACCACTTTCCTCTTGCTTAAAGTTGCATCACGTTCAGTATAAATATAAATGATTTCTCTTTGTATTAAATGCACTAAATTAATGAGCCATAAAATATATTCAAACAGGCATTTTCAAATATTAAAGTATTCTTAAATAGGTAAAACTGATCTATTGAAAAAAGATGACCTTTTTTTCTCTTATTCCACACATACCCTCCCAAAATAACTGGAGGTTTAAACTCTTGAATCACATAAATCAGAAGCTCCTGCTATAACTGTGAATCTTGTAAGTATGACTATATTAGGTCACCTGTGTAAATAACAATATACTTTCCTTTCTTCATAAAATAGACATATTGTATTTACTGTTTTAAAAGATCCTCAGTAATGTGAAGGACAAAATTCAAATATTAAACATTAATATGTTTATCTGAGAATAATTTCCTAACATCTATAGCCCAAGATTTAACTCATAATTGCCCTATTAACTATTCAAATAAGGAAACATGAAGGTGAAGACATAATTTATCAAAAAACTTTGGTAGTAATTATGATATTTACTGAGGTAGAGCTATTTGTCAACTAGAATATTCCAGAGAAGACTGAAAAGGTTTAGTATCAAAACAGAGCTGAAGTTGGGGAGTAGAATGTGGTAGGGAAGATTTATCCCTAGAGGCATAATTTAGACAACCTGGTAATGTTATGGAGGTCAAATGTGAAGCATGGAAATTTCATGCCATCTTTTGCCTGGAGATTCAAATGCATAGGAAAGCTGGTGGCTTGACATAACTTCTTGGCAGGTGTCAAGATCCAGTTATTCAGCTAGAATTTATAGATTGCAAGAGAAATTAATAAAAACAAAGAGGAAGCAAAGCCATTGGGGGGAGGTATTGTGTATAAAAGGAATTCAACATTAGAAACCAAAAGCCACCAAGAGTGGTGGCATGTGCTGGTAATCCCAGCTACTAATCAGAAGGCAGAGGCAGAAGGATAGCAAGTTCTAGGCCACAGGCAGCCTGCACAACTTATTGAGACTTTGTCTCAAAATAAAAAAATAAAAAGGCGACTACAGGTATAGCTCAGTGGTAGAGTACTTGCCTAGCATGCACAAGGTCCTGGATTCAACCCCCTAGTAGCACAAAAATAAATAAATAAATAAACAAACAAACAAATGAAACTGAAAGCCAAAACTCAAATATTCAAATTGTGATACAAATAGAATTCAGGGCTCTGAATAAAATAATTGGTTATATAAAGTAAAATGCATAGTAGACCTATGATCTGGACATTTTGCTTCAATGATGCCAGATACTTAGATAACAAATCTATTAATTTATCTAACTGTGCCTTTAAAGATTAGTTGACTTTTTTATGTCTTTAAAGCAGACATGGAATTTTGGTGTTAATAGTTATCAATTAATGGAGGTTATCTTCCATAAAGGAAACTTTGCCAGGTTCTACTGCTGTTAAAGGGCCCAAGGCCCCAATCCATTACTCCGTCTTCATCTCAGTAATGTTAATAATCTCAGATTCTATTTTTTTGCTTTCAGATTGCGAATAAGCACCTATAACATCCCTGTACCTACACAATCCTTTAGAAGTTCTTCCCTGGGAATAACAAGTATACAATTAAGTACTTTCCAACAAAAACAATATTTCCTTCTATTTGTGGATCATGGCAATTAGTTTTACCTAAAATTAATGTTGCATATTGTCTAATGAAGAAAATGTATATAATGAACATGTTATAATTTTAAAATTAGTATATAATCTTAATAGGAGAAGTTAAACATTTGTAGGAGACTAAATATTTTCAGCATCAGCCTACTTTGGGATTACACTCATTCCCTTCCATTAGCTCTGCTATTCTCAGAGCCTCCCATTCTGACATCCCACCACAGCCCCAGCCCCAGATCCCAAGCAATTCCCTACAGTCTTTCTTCACACATCCTTCTTCCATACTCCCTGTCATCCTTAGAGGGCCAATAGGAGAGGAGAAAATAATTAAATTTACACCTAATATGTGAAATTTTCCAATTTATGATGCTGATCTCTGCATAAACATTTGCACACACAAAAAACAAAGGCCATCAAAGACATTAATTTCGAGTGGTGGGATTCCAGGTCTTGTCACAGGCCCAAAGAAGTGAGAAACTGAATCCAAGTGGACTTTTTTCAGGTCTACGACACAACCACATATTGAAGACCCCTCAATATTCCCTCTTTTAAGGTCCTCAACATTCCCTCTTTTAAGATTAGTGGACGCTCAACACTGTCCTCATCATTCATGAGATGAAGAACCCATGAAACAGAACATAAAATGGCAGTCACTGGTTCTGACATCACTCTCCCAGCACACACACTCACCGAGCTTACCTGCTTTTTGGTATGTTCATTGTATTCTCCAGGAAGATTGTGTGCACTTTTAATTAAGGTCTTTGCAATGTGATAATAATAAATGCTAATAATAGTAAGTGGTATGAGGAAATAGACCAAAAAAATGAGCACCGAATGAATCTTTGGGTGTAATTCATCTGTCTGAGGGTAGGGTATGCATGCTGTGAAGCTGCTATTATCCAAGCTACCAATGCGTGCCACTTCTGAAAACACAACTTCAGGAACTGCCAACAGCACAGAGACCACCCAGATTCCCATGGCCTTCATACAGGTCCACAGCACTGCTCCCGAGGTCTGCATGTCCATAGGGTTTACGATGGCTCTGTACCTAGGAAGAAAATACATCTCAAGTTAGTCTCTTAAAAAGGAAGAAAGAAGGAAAGCTCGCTTGTAAGAGAAATGTCAACGCTTTTTTATTCCTTGGCTACTTTGTAGTATATAGAAGACGTAAGGTCCCTGGTATCTCGTTGTCTAAAAGCCATTCCACTGTTTACTATCACAGAACACAAAAAGAAAGAGAAAAATATTTTCAATTAGCATTTTCTAAGTTATAGTGATTTGCTTATCTCTTTTGCAATTGTTTTTCCAAATCTACATACAATACACGAATCATCTTTCATTGAATATCATCATTTATTATGTTTGTAATTAAATACTTTAATTTCCAAAAACTTTCATATGACAGTAATTACTATAAACAATAACCATAAAATATTAAATCTCCATGAAATAATACAACTTAATTCTACCTTGATATTCTCTTATACCTTCTGAGCCTGAGACTTCTTACATTTTTTCCACATTAATAAATCTTAGATATTAATCCAGATTGAGATTTTCTCTATAACTGACACATAAGAACTAAAATGGAACAGTATTCTGTCTTTATAGTTCCAATCTATTTCATGATAAGATCCCATAAAAGCTTCTCCTCCTCCCTCTAATATACTAGTGGTAATGAATTACTGGGGCTGGGGTTTAGCTCAGTTGATAGAGTACTTGCTCTGCATGCTCTGAGGCCCTGGGTTCAATCCCCAGCACTGCAAAAATGGGAGAAGGACCTGTCAGCCCATCCTTGAAATAATCAGCCATTGAAAATCCTATGAATAGCAGAGAAGTGCTGACATAGTCACCAGATGGCACAGTAAGTTTTGTTCTGTTTTACATAGGATTGCTATGAGTTGGACCTGACTTGACAACACCTAATAACAATAATGTTGTTGTTGTTAGGTACCATCGAGTTGGTATCCGACTCATAGCGACCCTCATAGGGTTTTCAATGGCTGACTGTTTTGGGATTGCCTTGGGAGTGGATTGCCAGGTCCTTCTCTCATTTTTGTGGTGCTGGGAATTGAACTCGGGACCTCAGAGACTGAAGCGCAGTGCTCTACCAACTTAGCAAAATCCCAGCCCAAAACAATACCAATGTATTAATAATAACTAGTGGTAAAGGACTCACGTTCCAGAGCACAGTGACTTAATCACAAACTTTCTATAGCCAACTTAGTCACACACATTAAGATAATGATGACGTGAACAAACCAAAATTGTATGTAAATCTCAAACTATTCATGTCATTGTTAGGTGCCGTGGAGTCAGATCTGACTCATAGAAACCACATGTACAACAGAATGAAACACTCCCTGATTCTATGCCAGGCACACAATCTTATTTATGTTTAAGCCCATTGCTTCAGACACTGTGTCAATCTATGTAGTTGAGGGTTTTCCTTTTTTTTTTTTTTTTTGCTGACCTGCCACTCTCCCAAACGTCATGTCCCTCTCCAGGGATTGGCCCCTCCTGACTACATGTCCAAAACACATAAGATGCAGTCTAGCCATCCTTGCTTCCAAGGAGCACTCTGGTTGTACTTTTTCTAGGACAGATCTATTGGTTCTTTTGGCAGTCCGTGATATTCAATAGACATCTCCAGCACCATAGTTCAAAACCATCAGTTCTTCTTCTGTCTCCCTTATTCAATGTCCAGCTTTCACAACCATATGATGTGATTGAAAACACCATAGCAAGAGTCAGGCTCACCTTCCTCTTCAATGTGACATCTTTACATTTCAACACTTTAAAGAGGTCTTTTGCAACAGGTTTTCCTAATGCAATGAGTCTTTTGATTTCTTGACTGCTGCTTCTGCAGGTGTTGATTATAGAGCCAAGCAAAGCAAAATCTTGGACAACCTCAGTCTTTTCTCTATTTATGATGAAGTTGAGTACTGACCCAATTGTAAGGATTTTTGTTTTGTTGATGTTGAGGCACAATCCATACTGAAGGCTGTATTCTTTGATCTTCTTCAGTAAATGTCTCAAAATCTCTTCACGAGCAGCAAGCAGAGTTGCATCATCTGCATAACACAAGCTGTTAATCAGTTTTCTTCCAATCATGAGGCCACATTCTTCCTCATAAAATCCAGCTTCTTTGCTTAGCATACAGATTGAAGAGGTATGGTAAATAGATACAGTCCTGAATCACACATTTCTTGACTTTAAACCAGGCAGTGTTTCCTTTCTCTGTTCAAATGACTGACTCCTGGTCCATGTAGATTCCTCCTGAGTACAATTAAGTGCTCTGGTATTCTCATTTTTCACAGTATTATCCATAATTTATTATGATCTGCACAGTCAAATGCCTTTGCATAGTCAAAAAAACATACATAGACATCTTTCTGGTATTCTCTGCTTTTGGTGAATATCCATCTGACATCAGCAATGACATCCCTAGTTCCATGCCCTCTTCTGAATCCCCCACATTTCTGTCAGTTTTCCATACTAGAGTGGCTTGTGTGGGCTTCTGTGTTGCTGTGATGCTGAAGGTTATGCTACCAGTATTACAGATACCAGCAGGGTCATCCATGGTGGACAAGATTCAGATGAGCTTCCAGACTAAGACAGAATAAGGAGTAGGACCTGGCAGTCCACAAACAAAAATATTAGGCATTGAAAACCCTACAAATAGCAGAAAAACACTGTCAAAGATAGGGCCAAAAATGAGTCTTCCCAGGTTGGAAGGTACTCAAAAGACAACTGGGGAAGAGTTGCCTCCTCAAAGAAGAGTCTACCTTGATGGAAATGCTGATGTGGCATGACTCAAAATAAGGAGGAACAACTGTAAACATCCATTAATAATTGGAATGTGGAATGTACATAGTATGAATCTAGGGAAATTAGAAATTGTCAGAAGGGTAATGGGGTGCATAAATATCAACATTCTAGGCATCAGCGAGCTAAAATAGACTGGCACATGCCATGTTGAATCAGACAATAATATAGTCTACTATGCTGGGACTGACAAAGAGAAATGAGGTTTCATTCATTATCGAAAAAGACATCTCAAGGTCTGTCCTGAAGTACAATCCTGTCAGTTATAGAATAATATCCATATGCCTACATGAAAGGCCGGGCTGGGATTTAGCCCAGTGGGTAGAGCACTGCTCTGCAGTCTCTGAGGTCCCGAGTTCGATTCCCAGCACCAGAAAAATGGGAGAAGGGCCTGGCAATCCACTCCCAGGGCAATCCCGAAACAGCCAGCCATTGAAAACCCTATGAGGGTCGCTATGAGTTGGATACCGACTTGAAGGCACCTAACAACAACAACAACAACATGAAAGGCCAGTTAATACGACTATTATTCAAATTTATACACCCACCACTAGACCACAAATGAAGACAGCTCCTGCAGTAGGAAATTGATCAAGCATGTAATCAGAATGTACTGGTAATTACTGGTGACTGGAATGCAAAAGTTGGAAACAAAGAATGGTCAGTAGTTGGAAAATATGGCCTTGGTGACAGAAATGATGCTGGAGTTTGCATGATAGAATTCTGACAGACCAATGAACTTTTCATTGCAAATACATTTTTTCACCAACATCAACTGCAACTATACACATGGAATTCACCAGCTGGAACATACAGAAACCAAATTGACTACATTTGTGGAAAAAGAAGATAGAAAAGCTTAATATCAAAAGTCAAAACAAGACCAGGTGCTGATTATAGGTAAGAACATGAACTGCTCATATACAGATTCAAACTGAAACTCCAAGAAATTAGAACAAGTGTACAAGAGCCAAGGTATGACCTTGAGTATGTCCCACCTGAGGTCAGAGACCACCTTATGAACAGGTTTGATATGTTAGACACTAATGATCAAAGATCAGACAAGTTATGGCATGACAACAAAGACATCATTCATGAGGAAAGCAAAAGTTTATTAAAAATACAGGAAAAAAACAAAAGACCAAATTACTTGTCAAAAAAGACTCTAAAACTTGCCTTTGAATGTTAAGCAGCTAAAGTTAAAGGAAGACATGAGGAAATTGAGAAACTAAACTGAATATTTCAAAGAGCAGCTTGAGAAAACAAAGTCAAATATTATAAAGACATGTGCAAAGAGCTGGAGACAGAAAACCAAAAGGGAAAAACATGTTCTGTTTTTCTCAAGCTTAAGAAATTGAAGAAAAAATTCAAGCCTCAAGTGTCAATAGTGAGGAATTCTATAGAGAAAATATTAAATGATGCAGGAAACATCAAATAAAGATGGAAGGAATACAAAAAGTTATTATACAAAAAGGAATTGGTGGATGACCAATCATTTCAAGAGGTTGCATATGATCAGCAATCAATGGTACTGAAGGAATAAGTGGAAGCTGCCTTGAAGGAATTCGTGAAACATGAGGCTCCAGAAATTGATGGAATACCAATAGAGATGATTCAACTAACAGATGCAGCACTGGAGGTGCTCACTTGCTTATCCCAAGAGATTTGGAAAACATGTATGTGACCAACTATCTGGAAGAGATTCATATTTGTGCCTATTCCCAAGAAAGAGGAGCCAACCATATGCAGAAACTATCAAACAATATTATTAATATCACATGCAAGTAAAACTTTGCTAAAAATCAAATTATTTATAGCTATCTTCAAAAGTATTTAAGATTACAGTTTACCTAGGAGATAACAAGATACAATAAAAAGTGATTATAGTCAGACAAATCTGCATTGTTCCTTTCCAAAATCACTTAAGTTTTGACTTTTTCTTTACTTGTATAGTAGGGATAAAAAAATTACTAAAAGTTTTTGTGGTTAGACAAAAATTTATAAAGCATGTATCACGATTCCTGGCAATTAGCAGATCTGAGCCATGCCAGTGCACTGTCCTTTGCCCTTATTTACATTTGAAGTGACCTAATGTTCTAAAATGGGAGAAGGACGTGGCAATCCACTCCCAAGGCAATCCCAAAACAGTCAGCCATTGAAAACCCTATGAGGGTCACTATGAGTCGGATACCGACCCGATGGCACCTAACAACAACAACGTTCTAAAAATTCAGACTATATTAAGTCATAAGAGAACCAGTTAAGGCCTCCTTCTGCAGTTTCGTTACATTGTTTCTTATTCCCCACTAGAGATGAACAGTTCACAGCTTCAACATCTCTCTGCCGGCAGCCTTTCTCTCTTCTGACTCCTCACAAGAGTCATTTCCAGACCCTGCATGGGGAAGGTCAATTCATGTTTTGATCTAGAGGGATGACCCATATGAAACAGGAAATATGTACAAATTAAAGAGCAACAGTAAAGGGCTTTAACACTGAGTTAAATATAGTAGTAAGTGCAATGCATTTTACCCAAGTCTCCCACATCGTAGGGCTCAAAAAGCAGCTATTCCCTTCCCCTATTCTTCTTAATTGCATATTCTTAATAAAATGAAAGAAGATGAGTAATTAGAATGAGTTACTTTTTTCTGTTTTTTAATCAGATTAATACATTCAAAGAGTTATTTTTAACCAAAGAGCAGCACTAAAAATCCTATAAATAAAAGTAGTAACCTGTTTCATCTCATGTCTCACTCATGAATTAGAATAAATTTTGTACCATTACCTCCATATTTCTAAAAAATGTAATCCTTCCACTGTTTCTTGTACATTACTTCTTGACATCTTGCTATAGTAGTGTCTTCTCACTGTTTCTTCACATAATGGAAGGGGCAAGGGTCTACTGGGGACTGCAGCTATAGGGGCACTAAACTCACTCATGAAGGCCTGATTCTCGTAACCTAGTCACCTCTCAAATGCCCACCACCTAATACTATCACCTTGGGGTTAAAATTTCAACTCACGGATTTTGGGAGGATCCAGTCAGGGCAAAATAACCACTATCACCATAAAGGGTGTTTGGAAACTTCAAATAAGAATTAAAATTGCAAATCTTTCCTTCTGATAAGATTGCTAGCAGCAAATACAAAATTCTTGGTTGAGGAAAAACAAGAAATCTAACAGATGAGTAGGACAAGAATAAAGGAGATTTGTTCAACAGGGACAATTCTGTGCCACTTCCTGTAAGAAAGGAAGGCTAGACCCCCAAGGGAGAGTCTCTACATAACACACACTACAATGAACAAGCAGTACTGCAAGTTCTATAAAAGCAGAAATTATAGTTGAACATAATAAATTAGCAAAATGTCATTAATGCCTAAACATAGTTTAGAATGTCAAGGAATATATCATACACCACCCTACATTGTATGTGCATCTTTGAAAGGATATGAAGCAAAAAGTAAAGCTATTAGTGCATATTAAAGTAGGCACATTTCATCATGCTTTCTTCAAATATTTACTAAACTGTTGAGAAAATGTCTCTCAGTATAAAACTGTTTCACTGACCACTGTAGCATAAAAGATACATTGTGAAAAGTTACATTTTTCCTTACAAATAGTCTAGAAATAGCTCCCTAACTAAAAGATGAATACTAAAGCCAGGTGGGGCAGTGCATGCTTATAATCTTAGTGACTCAGGAGGGAGAGGCAGGAGGATCACAAGTTTGAGTGCCGAGGAAGCCTGCATAATTTACTGAGGCCCTATCTCAAGATAATAAAAAGGGGATAGAGGTGCAGCCCAGTGATTGAACGCTTGCAAAGTATATGCAAGGCTCTGAGTCCAACCCTCCAGTAGTGAAAAAGCAAACCTGAGTACTAAAACTAGCTATGGTGGCACACTCCTGTAATCCAGCACTTGGGAGGCTGTGGCAGAAAGATTGCAAATTCAAGGCCAGCCTGGACTACAAAGGGAAACCCTGTCTCCAAAATCAAACAAATAAACAAACAAAACTGAATACTGGAGAATAATGAATCAAAAGCCAGATAAAGAGAAGTATAATCACCATTGGCATATCATTGTTGTTGTTAGGTGCTATCCAGTTGGGTCAAACTCATGGCAACCCTCATAGGGTTTTCAATGGCTGATTGTTTCTGGATTGCTTAGGGAGTGGATTGCCAGGTCCTTCTCCTGTATTGACATATTAAGTATCATAAATATATTTCTTCCTCAATTTCTATTTTGTTTATGATATCTGTGTACAGTCTAAATTTAATATAAAGAGATATAAATTTAATCATATGTGACAATAGAGGTCTTGCTTAATGCTACATCTCTAGTATACACCATAATTCCCAGCCCAGTAGATGCTCAATAAATGGTTTTTGAACTAATAAGGGAAATTTGGCCTGAGTAACAAGGAGATCACTTATTAAAACCAATTATTGGAAGCAGATGCCATGACTTATGCCTGTAATCCCAGCAATTAAGGACTCTGAGACAGGAGGATCTCAAGTTTGAGGCCAGAGGCAGCCTGGACAACTTTATGAGAGTGTCTCAAAAGAAAAAAAATTTTTTTAAAGGGGCTGCAGCTCAGCTCAATGGTGCAGCACTTGCCTAGCATGCATGAGGCTCTGGGTTCAACTTTCAGCATTGAAAAAAAAAAAGACAAGTTGCAGTAGAGCAGGGTAAGTGTTTTTAAACATTAGGCTGTGGTGGTAATGGTGGTGATAAAAGGAGTCAAGTGATGCTTAATATGCATTTACCTTCATAACCACCTGTAGGACAACCCTAGAGTGTGCCCCTGAGGCAGAAGCCCATCTGGTCCACCTGGAGGGACAACATCTATCCTCCAGATCACGAGAGCCTCAGGGGCTAAGGAATGTACTGTCAAAGGAAGGGCCCGTCTGGTCCACTGGGAGGACTAACCTCTGTCCTCAGGACCAGTGACCCTTACCCTATATCTTGGTCCTTTGCCCCCATTAAACCCAATAGGGCAAGATGGCGACCAGTCACCTTTGTCCCCATCCTGGTCCTTCACGCCTACCCCTCCCATCATGTAACCCAAGGTGGCCCCTGACCAGACCAGCCCTGGAATGATCTGATTGGTCACCCAAACCCCTGTGATTGGTCAGTAAGGGAATACTCTTGAATGGCCTGTCTCATCCACTACCCACCTCTCAAAACTACACAATCTCAAGCCCCCATTTGCATGGCAGTTGGTGGCAATTGCCCCAGGCACAAACTCTGCCATGATTGGCCACTCCCTAGTGGGCCACATCCCACTCTCACGGAATGTATTTAAACAGGCCATTGACCACCCCCATGCCTTCCTCTTGTGCTCACCTCTTGACTTCACCTGCCACTCAGACCCATCAACTTGGTCCATCACTCCCTACTCCAGATCTCTAATCTACCAGACCTTCTATCCAGGTGTCCTGTCAAGTCCAGGGGCCCAGAAGAGCTGAAGGCCTCCCTCAAGACACCAAGCGCTCTCCAGTTCCTCCCTAACTTTGGGGAGGAAGAAAATAGAGAAGGCAAGCTTGGAGACTCGAGGCCAGTGCGGACCATCTATAGCCTTGTTCCTGCCCTTGTATTCAGGAGCAGCTAAATAAAACCTTGTTTCCTTGTTATTGTAAGGCTCCCGAGGTCCTTCTTGGTGCCATCAACCAGCTCTCACTTTAACCCCAAGAGTCCTGGGATCCACCTAGTGTTGAGGCTAGGCTTGGATATCTTACTGGACTGGAGCTGAACCCCAACAACCACCTAGTGAACTGAAGGAAAAAAAAAAGATGAAGAGTCTTACTAGGTTTTCCCCCAGATTTTACAATGCAGAATCTCAAGGATAAGGAGTGAGATGGGAAGGTTTCCTGGTGATTTTGAATGCAAGCCAAGTTTAGAAATAATTTTTCAAGAGGACTGAGTAGTAGCAGTGGGTATCTTTGCTACAAATTCCTGCAAGTTACACTGTGCAATGGAAGCATGTTCAGCAGCTCTGTGGAGTTTCTGGAATGAAATGAAAGTTCATTATCTGAAGAATCAGATGACTGCCTTTATTATATGTCATGTCAAGTTGAAGATACTATTCTTATTTTGCAAATAAGGAAATCATTGCCCTATGAAACACATGTTTTGTGCTGTTTTATCATTCTCCAGGTAAAACATTTAGATACAACAGATGCAAGATTAGGACTCCAGCCTGGTGCATGCGCTCCTTACTTCATGTGTGTCACACAGGTAGATCAATGTAGATGAATGATCTCCAAAAATTATGGCAATACTAGAAATACTATGAGAGATACGCAGTGCCTTTCTAAATCAAACTGCAGTGTTCCTTCTCAGGAAAAAGGAAAGGGAAATAAGCTACAAATGATTGAGATTAATGAATAAAAGGCATCTAATTTATTAGAGTCAAATATGATGTTTATTTAACAAAAAGCCAATAAATTAGCTACAGAAATTATAATTCATTTTGTTAATATGGTTACATGAAAATAACAACTGAGTGCTTCTTATGGAAAAATAATTTTCCCACTTTAGCTGGCACTATAAAGCTCTCAGAAAACTAATGGCCCAAATTTCATGAAAGAATGAATCATCTTATAATTTTCAACTTTTAATTTTTCTTACCCCTGGCTTCCTCTCTTTTTATTGCTGCTATGTGTAGTTTACCTCTATTTTTAAGCTGTGTAATTGAAACAAGTTGAAAGTAGAGAATGGTATCCCATGGTTCAAGAAGAGTCAACTCAGCTCTCTTTATCATTATGATTAAAGTAACCATGTATGATGTACATAATATGCATGTGAAAAAGTCACTAAATATATGAGGATCTATACTTTTCTGATTTTGGTCAGAGCAAATTTACCTGTATGTCTCCACGAAAATAGATTGAGAACATTTGGTATGAAATAAACTCAATCCCTGGGTCTTGCTAATAATGTCACCTTTAAAAAATGAAAGCTTGATTCTGGTGATTTCAACTATTGTGATAGCTAATCGTTAAGTTTTATCCTAATTATTAAGTAGTTTTTCTAGCTTTATAATTTAAATGGGTCCCCTGAAGAGGGGCAGCTAAGCTAACAATTCACATTTTGGTTTAGAATTCAAAGAAAACTTTAAAAAAGATAGTAGAAGTGGTGTCAAATCAACAAAATGAGGTGCATAATTTAGACAAAAGTTACCCAACTTTCCAGGAGTGTATTTTTAATAAGTACATTACATAAACTAAATAGTTCCCAGTTAAAAAATAATAATGACTATCGACTTTTCGCTATTATCTTTCCTTCAACAAATATTCTCTCTCCAATGCCAAATTAATATCAGCGTGTTCTTGCAAATATCAGAAAATTCAGATCCATATTCATTTTTCATGAATAATTTAACATGTAAAATAAAGAAAAGACTGAAGACCACTTGAATTATCCAAGTTAAATTGTTTATTTAGAGATAGCTTAAGACAGTCCCCTATTTCCAGGGGAAGTAGAGGGCAGCTTCATGCAATGATGCCTAATTGTACATCCATACCCCCATATATCCCCTCCTGCTAAAATACCCAAAAACATAATTTCAAACAGCCCAGAATAGTGGCACTGGAATCTAAGTCAGGAATCCTGGATTTTCCTCCCAGTGGCTCTAGGAGGACTTATGTGCCCTGAGCTTCAATATCCACACCTGGAAAATGAGATGGTTGAACCAATTGTTCTGCCAGGTAGAATAAGTAATAAACACTTCACACTGTTAGAATATGTAAAAAACTGATTTCATATCAGGGGTGTTGTCAGCATTGAATTAAGAGACTAAAATCTAGTAACCTCTCTGTGAAAAAAAATAACACCACTTGACTTCAGATATTAAACAGGAAGATTGTGAAAAGTCATCTGAAGAATATTATTCTAATCATTTTCACTTCCATAAGTGATATTTAGTTAATGTTTAAATGATGCACACTGTAAAACAAAACCAAATTAAGCATTTTCCTAATATTAAGGTGGACATTTTAATCTCCAGAATATTATCCTTCAGAATGAGAATAGTACACGTTTAAGGTTTTAGGCACACACAAAAAGATCCCACAAGATAGTTGTACTTTTGCATGTTCCATGGCTTTTCTATGAAAAAGATTATAATGATTTCCAAAGGGTATATGGGATTGCAGGGCCTAGGAAATGCAATTTTAACTATTATTTAAAGAATAATTTCTTTTAATCTCAATCAGATCGTCACATGTCAATCAGTTTTAACTTCATTTACTGTACTTGCCATTCATTCCCTTCTCTCTTTTCTTCTTCCTCTTCCTCTCTCTCTCTCTCTCTCTCTCTCTCTCTCTCTCTCTCGCTCGCTCTCTCTCTCTCTCTCTCTCTCTCTCATCTCTCCTTTTCCCCTCTCCATCCCAGCTTTCCTAACAAGCTTCCCTTTGCAGGTGGACTCAGGTGCATCCTCTCTCCACGCCCCCATCCACCACTTTTCTAGACCATTCCATTGCTACCTTTGCCCTTACCTGTCGGCGCTGAGGGCGGTGAGAGTGAACACCGAGACCCCAACGGAGGTGAGCTGGATGGCCGGGATGAGTTTGCAGCCCACCTTGCCGAACATCCACTCGTCAAAGAAGTAGCGCGAGGCGTCCACCGGGACGCAGGTGAGCAGCAGCAGCAAGTCCCCGGCCGCCAGGTTAGAGATGAAGATGTTGGGGACGCTCCTCATGGCGCTGTTGGTGATGAAGATCTTCACCAGCATGATGTTGCCCAGCAAGCCCACCGAGATGATGATCAGGTAGAGGGACGGGATCACGCAGCGGATCACCAGCTCCGCGGTGCTCCCGTCCGAGCGCGGCGAGAAATCCTTCTCCAACACCTCGGGAGCCAAACTGCTGTCATTGGGGCCAGTGGTCAGGGAGAGGTTGGAGAGAGACCTGGGAGGCATGGTCTCCTTCCCAGGAGAGTCCGCTGGAGTTTTCATGAGCCCGGGCGCTGAGAAAAGTGCGGTGCGCAAGACCTGGGTTTGATCGATTTCCCTCTCGCTGTGGCAAGTTTACTGCTTGCTGGGAACGCGTCGCGCCGCGCGTCCCGCAGAGGACCGGGCCTGGGGAGAAGTCGGCTCCCAGGCTCCGGAGCTTCACTCCTACAGGGGTTACACCGGTGGCTTGGAATTTAACGGGGGAGGAGGAGAAGGAATGCAGGGGAGTCTTTGTTTCTTCAGTGGTTTGCTCTCGCTTACTGCATGCCAAGAGCGCCCTTCTGGGGTCCATAGAAGTGGGGCAGGAGTCGCCCTGGCGCTGTCCAGCCAGCGGGTGCTGAAACACCGGGAAGTTAGCGCAGGGCCGCTGGGCTCGCCTCAGGGCTTTGCTCTTCTTTCTGCAGTGCTTGTTGTATTGTGTGGAATCACAGGAGAGTTGAGTCCTCTCCCTCACACTGCGTGCCTGTGTACATCCATCTTTACCCGCCTCCCAGCGGGAGGAGCCCCAGGCAAGAAGTTTGTAAACCTCTCAGGATTTGGGAACAGAGCTGGCAAGTCTCCCAAAGCTGAAACACCGAATTTAGCAAGCAAGGGAGTAACAAAGGATGAAGTAAATGAATGGACTTCTCTCCTCCCTCTTCCACCATCCTTTTTGTTACCCCACATATGAAAACTCCTACTGTGTAGTTCTGTTTTTTGTTTGCTTGCTTGTTTGTTGTTTTTGTCTTGTTTTGCTTTGTTTTTTGTTTTTTGTGGGTTTTTTTGCAGTAGCAGGTAATTGAACCCCGGGCTTCTCACATACTCTCCAAGTGCTCTCATTATTTATTTATTTTTTAATTTTGAAACAGGATCTCACCATGTTACACAAGCTGCCTCTGGCCTCAAACTCCAGAGCCTCCTGCCTCAGCCTCCTTAGTCGCTAGGATTTCAAGAATAAATCATCAAGCCTGGCTTAACCATTTATTTACCCACCTATCTATTTATCTATTTATACATTCTCATGTTGATTGACATTTGGATATTTCACAATTTTGCCCAATTTAAATAATGTTTCTATAAACATTCTTATACATCTTATCTAATGCACATTTGAATAAATCCCAGATGTGAAATTGCTAGTCTCAGTGCTTATGTTCACATATAGTAGACCTGATAATGCTTCCAAGTGAATTACCATCGTTTTACATTTGGAAACTAGCTTAATAGTACCTATTAAGGCTGAACATATATATGCCTATAAATGATTAATGACACTCCTAGGTGTATACTCAATAAAAACCTGACACATTATTTTTTCTGAGGTAAGGTCTTATGTGTTGCCCATGCTGGTATAATTTTATTGCCCTAATATAAAAACTGCCAATACAATATTCTATTTCAAATTCATTGATATGGATACTATCATGTATGTGAACAATCTGAAATTTTATATTGATCTCAAAATCTTCACCTTCTCTATTTTCCTTCAGGGTACTATGAAGGAAAAGTCAAATATTATACTTAAAAATACAATTTATATATTTCCTTTTAAGATCATGAAAAAGGCAAGGATATTTACTATTATCATTGCTATTTAACATAGCAGAGTATATTCCAACCAATGCTATAACAACAGAAAAGGAAATGGAAAGCATAATGTTTCAAAGCATGGAGATGCTAATACAAAGTCATAATACTAAAAATGGAGTAAAATTCACACAATAACAGAAAAAAATGAAAGAGAATAGAAAGTTCAAAGACAATTTTACTTTGTAACAAATGAAAACAGAAAAATATAGATTATTTAGTAGATAATACGGTGATAACCAGTGGGTATTGAAAGGAGTGAAAAGGAGTCTGAGTAAGTGTCATGGTTTGAATAAAACATGTTACCTACAGGTTCAAGTGTTGAACACTTGGTCCCCAGTTGATGGTGATATTTTGGGTGGTTGTAGAAACTTTAGGAGGTGAAGCCTACCTACTAGAGGTGAATATCTTCTCTCTGGCCCCTTCCACCCCCTTCTCTGTCTCTCTCTCCCTCTCTCTCTCTCTCTCTCTCTCTCTCTCTCTCTCTCTCTCTCTCTCTCTCCCTCCCTCCTTCCTGTCTGTCATGAGGTGAAGAATCTCCTCTACCCCATGCCTCTGCTGCCATCGTGTTCTACTCAAGCACACAGGGGCAAGCAACAATGTACTGAATCCTCTAAAACCATGAAACCATAAATCTTACCTCCTTTAATTTGTGTCAGGTATTTTGATGAAGTGAGGAGAAATGTAACAACACAGCAAGACAATAGAAAAAATAATTTAAAGATGTATTTGGGGTCAAAGGAGTAGAAAGTGATTTTACTTCAAATTGGGATTAAATAACAAGGATACATGAAATAAATAAAAAAGACAAGATAAGTGAAACAATAGTATTTAGACTTCAAACAAAAAACAACACAATACAGCCTTCTCTGAAATAGAGTAAACAGATGAAGTAAGCTCTATACTTACTTTAACTTACTACTTAGAGAAAAGGTTTCTAGGCTATGGATAAGTACAGGGAGCCCATACTGAGCCTGGAATTATTTCTAATTTATGGAGATGGAATTGGAATTTCAAGAAAAATAAAATGTCCAGAATTTGCAGGGCAGAATACTAGAGAAAAAGAGAGTTGCATGGAGAGAGAACTCTGTAGATTCACAAATGGTTCCATATTGAGTTCTCAGCGAAATACTTATTTATATGTGTATGTGAGAAAACTCATCAAATCCTGTGAAAGAATTACCCTAAAGAGTAGAGAAACAAGACTCATCAGTCAATCAATGCTTTAAATAAGTTGCATTCCTATCAGCCATGGTATAAAAAGCTGTTAATATACGGAGCATCTGATAGATTACTGAGAAAGGTATTATGTCCACAGTTGGGAAAAATTAATGACAGACTAAAGACATTTCTGAGTTGCCTTCTAAGCAGAAAACTACAACTAATAATAATGACACAAGTTAGTTAGTTGAAATGAAACTAATAATAATATAATAAGTAGATGATAGCAGTAGACATGTTAACAAAACTATTCCATATGTTTAAGAAGCAACAGGGTAGTGGCATATTATGGAGAGATATAGAAAATATAAAAAGATATTTGAATTTCTATAGAAGAAAGCTAATGTGTGTGATAAAAATATGAATTTCATATAATTAACAGAAGATAAAATATTGCAGAAGGAAAACTTAGTGATCTTGAATGCAGTAATATAAGCAACTTAAGATGAAATTCAGAAAGAAAAAGGCTTAAAAACCCTAATAGAGTACCAGCGCATGGTAGGATATTTTAAGTAGCCCAATATATCTTCAATTGGATCTTGAAAGATAAGAGAAAAAGAAACAGAAAAAATGTTTAAGGAAATATTGACCCCAAATTTTCCATATTTATTTAAAGATAATAATCTGGGAATCTCAACAAATCCAGGGCAGAAGAAACATAAAGAAAAATTTACCAAAATGTGAACTTAGAATCTTTCTCTAAGATCAGGAACAAAGAAAGTCTCTCCCCTCACACCATTCCTTTTCAACATTGTACTAGAAGTCCCAGATGATGAAATAAGATAGGAAAAGGAAACCAACTGGGAAAGAAGAAATAAAACTGCCTTTGTTACTGTTGTTGTCCTTGTTGTTAGGTGCCGTCAAGTCGATATCCGACTCATAGTGACCCTCTGTACAACAGAGGAAACACTATTGTCAGTGCTTCTCTGCTGTTCATAGGGTTTTCAATGGCATATTATTTTTGGGAGGGGGTTGCCAGGTCCTTCTTCCAAGCCTACAGCTTCTGATGTTCCCAGGTGGTCTCCCATCCAGGTACTAACCAGGACCGACCCTGCTTAGCTTCCAAGATCTGACAGGATCAGATGCCACAGGGCTACAGGTGCAGGCACCTTTGTTAATAGATGACCTAATTGTCTATTTAGAAAATATAAAAACATCAACCCCCGCAAAAAAAAACCCCACTCTCAATAAAAATTAATAGGCAATTAGAGCAATGTTGCAAAATGCAAAGCTAATGTTCAGAAAACACTTTTCTCCAATATACCTTCAATGAATAAATATTATTTTAAATTAAAAACACTAGAGCATTTAGTTTTAGACCCAAAATGAAATATTTAGGTATAAATTATATATATATGCACATATATATGCATATATATATGTGAAGAAAACTACAAAATGCTAGTGAATGAAATGAAAGAATGAAATAAAGATATTCATGGATGGGAAGACTCAAGATGTCCATTCTCCACATTTTGACCCATAGATTCAATACAGTTCCAATCAAAATCCCAGTAAGATAATCTGTGGATATCAACAAATTGACAATAAGGTTTACATAGAGATGCAGAAGTCTTAGAATACCTAAAACAATATTAAAAGTAAAGTACACAATTGGACAACTTAGCCTATCTCACTTGAAGAAATATTATAAAGACATCATAATCAGAATAGTAGGATGTTGGTGAAAAATGGGAAAATGTTGCCAAATGGGTGCTGCTCTGCACTCTCTGAAGACCTGGGTTCAATCCCCAGCACCACAAAAAAATAGGAAAATAGGAGACTGAAACAGAATAGGGATCCTAAAATATTCACATAAAAATATAGACAATTGATGATCTTTAATGAGAACAAAGACAATGCAAGGAAGCAAAGATAACCTTTTCAACAAATGGTGCTGGAGCAACTAGATATTCAAATGCAAAATTATCATCACCATCATCATCATCATCTAAGCACAGATCTTACACTCCATGCAAAAATTAACTCAAAATTGATCATAGACTTGAATGTAAAACACAAAACTATTAAACTCTTAGAAGATCACATAGGAGAAAATCTAGATGGCCTTCAGTATGATGACAATGGCTTTTCAAATATAACAATGGCATGATGCATAAAAAAGGTTGATAATTTGTACTTAATGACATAATGAAAATTTAAAACTTCTACTCTGCAAAGGCTACTTACCAAGAGAAGGCAAAGAAAGATCAAAGATGGAGATATATGATCCAAAATATACCAAAGAATTCTAACAACCCAAGATATCCAAAATACACAAAGAATAGCTAAGACTCAACAATAAAAAAAAAAAAAAATGAAAAAAAAAAACAGATCAATGGCCTTACAAACATATGACCAAACAGGATAGGGAGGTGAAAATAATCATATAAAAAGATGTTCTATATCATATGTCACTAGGGAATTGCAAATTAAAACAATGAGTTACCCTTGTAAACCTGTTACAATACTAAAATCCAAGACAATAACAGCACTAATGTTAATGACAATTTGTAACAACTGTAAATCTCATTCATTCAGAGGGGAAATGCAAAATTTAGGACTAAACATATTCCTACCAGATGATCCAGCAATTACAATCCTTAGGACTTATTCAAATGAGTGGAAAACACATATTGTATGAATTCAGCCTGACGTGGCTGTAGTCATCTTGAGTTATAACTGCCATGATTGTTCTAAAATAACACTGTCTAATTTTTCCTAAATAGTTTCCCAGAAAACTGTAAATACCCAAAACCATTAAACTAACTGTAGAGCTCTACATCTCAGACTCTGGTTCCAGGAAGGTGCCTCACTCATTGATATTAGCTTCATATAAACCAAGTACATTTCAGCTATTATGAAGTCTATTTTGTTTTAATGCACAGGTGTGCCCTCTTTCTGACCAAAATTATGGGGATCCAACTAATCTTTCTGATGCCCAGAACTACAATTCCATCAATAAGTCCTCACTCTGTGTAATCCACATCTGTCTCCCTATCTTGGCTTGACCTTATGGACCTTGACACCAGTCCTTGTACAGCAGGACTGGGTTGTTCCAGAACATATGTCCACACAAAAACCTGAACATGGATGTCCATAGTAGCCTTATTCCTAATTGCCAAAACTTGGAAACAAACAAGATGTCTTTCCATAGGTAAAAGAATAAATAAGCTAATGTTCAAACAATGGGATATTATTCAACACTAAAAAAGAAGCTCTCAAACTATGAAAAGACATGGAGAACACTTGAGAACATAGAACTAACTGAACCAAGCCAAACTGAAAAGGAGACATACTATGTTATTCCAACTATAGGACATTCTTGAAAGTGCAAAATGATGGAAACAGTAAAAAGATCAGTGGTTGCTAGTGGTTGAGGGGGGAGATAACATTGAAAGGGCAGAGTAAAGAAGAATTTTAGGCTAGTGGTATTAATCATAGGTCATGGGATATATGCAAAACCACTGTACTTTCTTCTAAATTTTACTGTATCAAAACAATGTCTTACTGTCTTAGTCCATTTGGGCTGCTATAACAAAATATCATAGACTGGGTAGTTTATAAATAATAGAAATTCATTTCTCACAGTTCTGGAGGCCAAAAAGTTCAAGATCAAAGCACTGGTAAATTTGGCATCTAGTGAAAGACAGTGCCTTTCACCTGCAGCCTCACAGAATGCAAGAGGCCAACAAGTTCCTTTGGGCCTCTTTTATAATGGCACTAATCCCTTTGAATGCATGATCTAATCATCTCCTCAAGGCTATACCTCTTAACACTATCACAGTGGGAATTAATTTTTGACATATGAAATTTGCCTACACACAAATTTTCAGACCATATGCTTAACTTTTTTTTCTTTTTACAGAGTGTAAGTGGAGGTAAGTAAAGCAGACAAATACACGAGGATCACAAATAGGCCCAAATACTGGAAATTACAGAATCTGTTATCCAGGTAGCCAATGGGAAACCTTCAGGCACACATAGATAAAAGTATATTTAAAGACAAATACTACAACAAGACTTTGTCTTGGGAAACATTTGTGTGTGTGTGTGTGTGTGTGTGTGTGTGTGTAAATACATTTTCCAATTGTACCAGAAAGTTAGCCCACAATGGATACCACATACACAGTACATAAATCAAAATTCTACTACCAGATCAAACAGATTTAGGGGAAATAGAAACAGGCATAGAAAAACTAGGACAAATAAAATGTTCCTTTAGTGCAACAATACATCCAGAGGAATGACACTTATAAGAATATGTCACTCTATGGTTATACTAGTCTAGAAAAAAGGCAAATGTTGGCAAGCTCCTTAGTTTGATAAATATATTCTCCCAATGGAAAAAAATGTTAAAACAATGTGACTTAGCAAAACAGTGGGAAGGAACTTATGCTCTAAGTCAAGCAGGTCATTAGTAGAAGGAGAAGTAGCCCAGGACTAGAAGAGAACTTTGGGAATGGTGATATAAAAAGCTCCACAGACACTATCCCCAGTGAAATCACCATAATTGGTGAACAGTATAAACACACATATGCCTCTAGAAATTGTCCAAAATGCATACAGCAAATAAAGACACAGTGAAGAATATCTACTAAATCTTTGTAAAACCAGCCAAAGCCTATGACATTTGAGACTCAATCTACTTCCTCGACCCTCCACATCCCCAGATCAGTATGACAAATCTTCTCTACCTGCAGGGAGCCAAGAACATGAGACTCCCTCTCCCTCCAGCTCCCAGTCAAGTGCTACAGCATCCCTCCAGGAGAATACTGTCACTACTATTATCCTCCAGACAGCCAGGCTCTCTTCCAGGCAAGAACACCTGAGTGGTCTGGAGCTTTCTTACCATATGAAACCAGGACTAGTAGGGTAGAAGTCCTGCCCTACCAGGCCATAAATATTGGAGCCCTGACCACTACACCCTGGCTCACTTATAGAAAGAGATTCCATACTTGGCAGAGACAAGCTGAGGAAACTGAAGCTTCTACTTCTTCCCATTGCCTGCTTGTAAAGCAGTGATGTCCGGATAAAACAAGACAATGTTGCTGCCAACTGGTGACGGGAGGAGTGGAGACTGTAAAAGCAGAGGGCTCCAAATCTCCCCAAGGGAAATAGCTTTATTTGGAGTAGGTGTGGGGAATTTCAAGGTGAAGGACACTCTTAAAAACAATGAAGATTTTGATGGCAAGAAATTAAGAGGCTTAAAGCTCCATAAGAAGAATAAGCTAAATTGTAAACCAGCTAATTTAACCATAGAAAGGGGATGTGCAAAACCTTAAAGACTATCCTCAAAAATGACACTTGCAAAGGGGCCTAAGTTTAACTGAATCATTCTGTAAAGCAATTAATGCCCTCAAGGTATTATTAAATGCAATAGTGTAGTCAGTCAGCAATTAGTGGAGTCCAACAGTTGGAGATGATGCTTACAGAGGAAGACAGATTAATAAAGAGAACAGGGGAAAGAGGATCAAAAAGAACACTGATAAAACCATTTCATTCTGGGGTGACTGTGCACATACCAAAGCACTGATCCTTGAGGCTGCCCATTGTGGGGGGAAATAGACATTGCTGAAATGGTTCAACCTAGTTACAAAACAAATAAACAAGAAAATAACAAGATTGAAGGAGAGAGACAGTATAGAGAATGGTTGAAATATAGTATTGAAAATGCATGGTTTCAATAAAAAAATTAAGAGGCACGCAAAGGAACAGGAAAGTGTGACCCATGTACATGAAAAAGAAGACAACAAAAACTGTCATTGAGAGGACCCAAATGTCAAATGTAGCAAAGACTTCAAAGTACTTATTATAAATATATTCAAAGAACTAAAAGACACCATAATTTAAAAACTGAAAGAAGGTATGATGACAATATCTCATCAAATATAGAATGTGAACAGATACTTATTTCTAAAAGACCCCAGTGGAAATTTTGGAGGTAAAACATGCAATAATTGAAATAAAACATTCATTAGAATATTCAATACTAGATTTGGGCTGGTAGAAAAGTCAGTAAAATTTAAGATATATTGATCCATATTATACAATCTGAATATTTAGAGATAGAGAAAATTAAGACAACTGAACAGAGACTCAGAAAATGTGAGACTTAATTAAGCATACCAAAATATGCATGCAGGAAAAGGATGCGGCAATCCACTCCCAAAGCAATCCTGAAACAATCCACCAATGAGAACCCCGTGAGGGTCAGTATGAGTCTGGCTCAACTTGATAGCACCAACAATAACAACAACAAAATATGCATATTGGGAGTACCACAAGAAGAGGGAAAACAGTAAGAAGCATAAAAATATTCAAAGAAATGTCTGAAATTTTCCCAAATTTTGTGAAAAACATTCAAGACACATTGAAAATAATGAATTCCCAACAGGAAAAACACAGAAATCTACACCTAAACACTTCAAAGTAAAATTTTTCAAAGGCACAGACAAAGGTAAAATACTGAAAGCAGCCAAAGAAAAACAGCTGGTAAAATACAAGGGAACATCAGTAAGGTTAACAACTGACTTCTCATGAAAAATAACAGAGGGATATTCCTCTAATGGGATAGCACACACAAAATACTGAATGAATAAAAACTACCAATGAAGAACCTTAGTTCACCTAGTAAAAGTATCCTTCAAATATTAGGACAAAAAACATACCAAGATAAACAAAAAACTGAGAGAAGTTTTGGTAGCAGCATTGCTTTATAAGAAATGCTAGAAGAAGTTCTTCAGGTAGAAAGCAAGAGACAGTAATTCAAATCCACATTTTAAAAAATGGAAGCATCAGTAAATACAAATAAATGATTGTAAAAGATAATATAAATTTAAGCTTATTCTTGTTTCTCTCATTTTAAAAAGCAATTGTATAAAATAATAAGCATGTAATCATACAGTTTGGCTTATAAAATACAGAAATGTGATAATGTTCAACAATAAATGAGGGGTGGCACTGAGATATCTGAGAGTAAGGAAAAGATACTAGAGGAATCCACAGAACAAATGAAGATTCCACAAGAACACAAGCATAAGTGAAGAGCCCTCACAAGAACAACTGAAAAAAACCAGAAATAGCAAACAGGAAAGTTACTGTAAACAAACTTGATAAACATAGTTGCTCTCCCTTCTCACAGCTTCTTTCAAAAGCAGAAATTAAGGTCAGGTGTGGCAGTACATGTCTGTAATTCCAGCACTCAGGAGGCACAGGCAGGAGGATCATGAGTGTGAGGCCAGCCTGGCTACACAGGGAGATGAAAGCCATTCTGGGGTGAATAGTAAGACCCCATCTTGAAGAAGAAAATAAGACCCACAATTATAAAGCATAAAAAGTAACAATACATTGTTGAGCTTGTAACATTGTGAGTATAATATGTACAATAATATTAGCACAAAAGGGAAAGGATGAAGAGTTATATAAATAATATTTTCATATCTTACTGAAATTGTATAAATCTGAAATACACTCATAAGTTAAGATATATATGGAAGCCCTAGAGTGACAGCTAAGAAAATTTTTAAAAAGTACAAAAACCTTTAAAGGAATTAAGAATACTAAAGTAGAAAATAGATTAGTGGTTGTGTAGGAACAGGGGAGTAAAGACATGGGAGGAAATAGGGGAAATGCTAACGGTGTAGGGTTTCTTTCAGGTC
>VMDO01013307.1:0-58745 GCA_007922755.1 Pedetes capensis
TTCTGCTGCTGCTGCTGCTGCTGCTGCTGCTGCTGCTGACCCACCACTCTCCCAAATATGGTGTCCTCCAGGGATTGGTCTCTCCTCACATCATCATGGTCCTTCCTCACAAAATACATAAGATGCAGTCTAGCCATCCTTGCTGCCAAGGAGCACTCTGGTTATACTTCTTCTAAGATGGATCTGTTGGTTCTTTTTGCAGTCCATGTTATATTTAATATTTGTCTCCCACACCATAATTCAAAAGCATCAGTTCTTCTCCTGTCTCCCTTATTGAATGTCCAGCTTTCGCAAGCATATGATGCAACTGAAAATACCATGACATGAGTCAGATTGCACCTTCATCTTCAATGTGTCATCTTTACTTTTCAAAACTTTAAGGAGGTCTTTTGCAACAGTATTTCCCAATGCAAAACATCTTTTGGTTTCTTAACTGCTGCTTCCACAGGTGTTGATTGTAGAACAAAGTAAGACAAAATCTTGTGCAACTTTAATCTTTTCTCTATTTATCATGAAGTTGCTTACTGACTCAGCTGTAAGGATTTTTATTTTCTTGATGTTGAGGCACAATACATACTGACAGCTGTGTTCTTTGTTCTTCATCAGTAAATGTTTCAAATCTTCTTCACTTTCAGCAAGAAAAATTGTGGCATCTACATACCACAGGTTGTTAATGAATCTTCCTCCAATCCTGATGTCATATTTTTCTTCATAAAGTCCAGCTTCTCAGATTAGTTTCTCAGCATAGATGTTGAAGAGGCGTAGTGAAAGGATATAGCCCTCTTGCACACCTTCCTGATTTTAAACTATGCAGTGTTTCCTTATTCTATTTGAACGATTGCCTACTGGTCCATGTACAGATTCTACATGAGTACAATTAAGCATTTGGTATTCCTATTCTTCACAATGTTATATGTAACATGTTGTGATCCACACAAATGCCTTCGAATAGTCAATAAACACAGATATACAGCTTTCTGGTATTCTCTGTTTTGGGCCAATATCCATTTGACATCAGCAATGATGTTCCTGGTTCCATGACCTCTTCTGAATCTGGCTTGATTTTCTGGCAGAAATGTGCTTGTAAATGTGCTGCTGTGGTTGCTTTTGAAGGGTCTTTAGCAAAATTTTACTTATGTATTATATTAATGGGGCTGGGATTTAGCTCAGTTGGTAGAGTGCCGCTCTGCAGTCTCTGAGGTCCCGAGTTCGATTCCCAGCACCACAAAAATGGGAGAAGGACGTGGCAACCCACTCCCAAGGCAATCCCGAAACAATCAGCCATGGAAAACCCTATAAGGGTCGCTATGAGTCAGACACGACTCAATGGCACCTAACAATAACTAATAACAATTATATTAATGATATCATTAGATAGGCCTGCAGATATAGCCTTGTGGCATCTAATCCCGTCAGATCTCGGAAGCTAAGCAGGGTCAGGCCTGGTTAGTACCTGGATGGGAGACCACCTGGGAACACCAGAAGCTGTAGGCTTGGGAGAAGGACCTGGCAACCCCCTCCCAAAAATCAATCTGCCATTGAAAACCCTATGCACAGCAGAGAAGCACTGATAATGGTGTTTCCTGTTGTACAGAGGGTCGCTATGAGTTGGATACTGACTCGACGGCACCTAACAACAACAACAACAACATCATTAGATAATTTCTGCATTCAGTTGGATCTCTTTTCTCAGGAATAGGTATAAATATGGATCTTTTCCAGTCAGTTTGCCAGGTACCTGTTTTCCAAATCTCTTGGCTTAAACAAGTGAGCACCTCCAATGCTGCATCTATTTATTGAAACAGCTCACCTGATATTCCATCAAGTCCTGGAGCCTTGTGTTTCACCAATGCCTTCAAGGCAGCTTCCACTTCTTCCTTCAGTACCATTGGTTTCTCATCATATGCAATCTCTTGAAATGTTTGGTCACTCGCCAATTCTTTCTGGTATATTGACTGTGTATTCCTTTCATCATCTTTTGATGTTTCTTGTGTCATTTAATATTTTCCTTGTAAAATCCTTCACTATTGCCACTCAAGGATTGATGTTTTTCTTCAATTCTTTAAGTTAGAGGAAAACAGAATGTGTTCTTCTGTTCTGGTTTTCTATCTCCAGCTCTTTGCACATGTCATTATAATATTTGATTTTGTCTTCTTGAGCTGCCTTTTGAAATTTTCTGTTTAGTTCTTTAATGTTGTCATTTCTTCCTTTTGCTTTAGCTCCTCAATGTTCAAGGTCAAGTTTCACAATCTTTTTTGACATGTAACTTGGTATTTTCTTTTTTTCCTGTCTTTTTACTAATCTTTTGCTTTCCTCATGAGTGATTCCTTTAATGTCATGTCACAACTAGTCTGGTCTTCAATCATTAATGTCTCATCCATAAAATTGGCTCTTAAAATGGTCTCTGAAGTCAGGTACTATATACTTAAGTTCATGCCTTGGCTCTTATACACTTCTTCTAATTTTCAGTTTGATCCTGTATATAAGCAGTTGAGAGAGTCTGACCTACAATCAGCACCGGGTCTTGTTCTAACTTCTGATATTGAGCTTTTCCATCATCTCTTTCCACAAATGTAGTCAGTTTTGTTCCTATATGTTCCTTCTGGTAAATTCCATGTGTATAGTCAACGTTTATGTTGGTGAAAAAGTGTATTTGCAGTGAAAAGTTTTGCAATGATAAAATTCTATCATGCGATCTCCAGCATTGTTTCTATCACCAAGCCCAAAAACTCTTCAATTCACCATATTGATGTGTTTATAATGGGAGAAGATTCTGCACTTGCTCCTTATTGCCTGTGGATGGAATTGGAAGTTTGAGCCTTTTCCTCTCACTGTTATATGAATGGTTTGTCTCTTAATTTTGGAGAAGAATGAGCTGGCAGGCCCAGGGAGTCTTCTCTGGCCTCTGACCTCCACCTATGTTGATAACTTGGCACTATGGAGTGTGTTTTGGGTGTATATGAGGAAAAGCCAGATCAAAATGGATCTTAGTAAAACTGTGCTGTCCTCTCCTATTACTTTATTACTCTTACTTCCCCTTTAATGTAATATAATCCCTCCCATTTCCCCACCTAAGGTCCCCAGAAGCTGGGAAAGAGCATCCCCTTTCCTTCTTCCCTTAACCCACATTGTCTTGTCCCTTATACACCCCTGCTCTAAATCACTCTCTCTTTTTATATCTCTGTCTCTCCCTCTTCCAGTGTAGGTGGAGGCTCCAGACATATTTTGGGGCAGAAGTACAATGCACATATGGAAGACTTAAATCCAAGGTTGTCTTCTTGTGTCACTCTGATAGAGTCTTTGAGGAAAAGACAACCACAACTATTGGGGAATAAGATCCATCTTAGCACATGATAATGTGAGCAGAAAAGCACACCATTAATGGTGATATTGAGACTTTCTGGTTATCAGGAGAAAAATGCTTTACCACCCTGATTAGTGACATGAGAGAAATAACAAAACAAAACAAACAGAAGAAAACTTAACAAATTATTTGACTGTGTAAAAACAAAGCCATCAACATACCTGCTTATCATTTGACCTCCTTTCTATGTCACAGCATAGCAACTCTATACATCATAAAATATGTGACATAAGTCTGTTCATGAGAATCGTATCAGTGTGCCAGCCCTCATTGTTATGTCCCCACAGGACGCTTTGCTCACAGCATTGCCATCTGACACCACCAGAAGGAGGATTAGTTGTTAGGTTTCCTTCATGTCCCAAACATCATTAGTACTACTGGGGACATTTGAAAGAAGACATTTTTCCTAGGTTTACCTCTGTCCCTGCAGTCCCTCTGGAAAAGTCAATAAGACATGGACACAATTATTTGCAGTTGCAGGAGCTTCAAAGTAAGAGAACTTGGGCTTTTGAAAAGGTAACCTCCCCAAGTGCATTTCTTCCATGTCCTTTTATTTCTGTCCCTTCTGCATCTGGTAATTGTCCTATTTAGTAGTTACCGTAGTTCTTTATAAGGAAATGAGATAGAGATTTTAACCTCTTTCAGATGAGAGTTCTTAAAATAGTTGTTGTTAGGTGCCATGGAATCATGTCCAACTCATAGTGACCCTCACAGGGTTTTCAATGGCTGATTGTTCCAGGATCGATCCAGGAGTGGACTGCCACATCCTTCTCCCATTTTTGCAGTGCCAAGGATCAAACTCGGGTCCTCAGAAAGTGCGGGGCAGCACTCTACCAACTGCGCTAAACTCCAGCTACTAAGATCAAAGCAGTAGCTACAACCGAGCAGAAGAGGAGCCAGCCCTGTTTTGGGGAGGGACACCTTCGCTTCTGTTTTCATATATTTTAATTTTTCACTCTTGGAAATGAGAACAGCAGGTGAGACATTTCTGCATCTGATGGTTCTCAGGGATTTAAATAATTGGAGGACTGTGTGGAAGTGGATTTTGCTATATCACAGCACAGGCCCCCTCCTCCCCACGCCCCCCTCCACTCTACATCTGAAGTTGGACCGTCAGCCTCATTTTTCATTTCTTTCTAAGTGACAGGGGAAAAAAAAAGATACTTTTGGACCTAATCAGGTACCGTACCGGTGTCTTGAATGATGAAAAATAAAATAAAATAAAATGTAATAAAATAAAAACCCTTAAATTGCTTCAGTGGGTTTTGTCAGCTCCATTGTCAGCTTAGTCAAGTGGCCCTACAGAAAGGAGCCAGGAGAGCTAAGGGAAAATAGTCGAATTCTAATCTGCTTTTTCAAGGTTCTTGCTCAGAAGTATAGCAATTCAGATACCCCTGTTTGAAAGCAGCAGGGCAGATTTGTTAGAAGACAAAACCTCCAATTAGTATTTTCCACACCCTTTCACAATTTTCTCTACTGCTTTTGGCTCTGAAACCCTTTATGCCAGGGCCTTTGTGCGGGCAAAGCGGCGGGTGCGGGGCGGGCGCGGGCGCGGGCGGGGGCCGCGCGGCCCGAGGTGGCCCCCAGCGCCGGTGCCTGCGGGCCCGCGGAGGTCAAGTAGCTGGGCGGCCAAGGCGCGCTGCGGTCAAGGTGCGCTGCGGTGCAGACTACGCCAGGGACACGCGGGGCAGCGCGCGGGACGGAGCCCACCTGAGTTGACCGAGATCCGGGCCTGCCGGATAACCACCTGCGGGGCGATGGGCGTTGCCGGCTGCAACTTGTGGAGGCCTTTGGCGACCTGCAGGAGTTTTCCCGAGACGTCGAGCCCGTACAGGAACCGGTCCACCAGGAAGACAATAGCGGCGGCTGCAGCGCAGTCCTGAGCCACGATGGAGGTTCGCAAGGCCGCCTAGAGAGAAAGACACAGAACACAATGAGCAGACAGAAACAGCTGAGCGTGAAAGAGAAGGCAGGCTTAGCACCCACCGGGGACTACCACCAACTTGGAGCTAAGAGGAGAAACGTAATTTATTAGGTGACTAAACCATAAGAGGAAAATAATCGGGAAAAGTCCAGTTCAGTTGAGAGAAAAAATAGTGTTTCCTTCGTTCCATTTCCCCATTAGATTTCTAAAATTATACAAATGGTAAGGGGTAGGGTCTAGCTCAGCGGATAGAGTGCTGCTCTGCACTCTGAGAACTCGAGTTTGATCCTCAGGCACCACAAAAAACTGGAGAAGAACATGGCAATCCACTCCCAAAGCAAACAGAAAACAACCATTGAAAACTCTATGAGGATCGCTATGAGTCGGATCTGACTCAATGGCACCTAACAACAAGTGATAAGTACATATTTCCTAGTAAAATTCAAACAATGCAAATGTATCTAGAGCAAAATTTAAAAGTGCCTCATAGTTTCCCTACTCCCCCAATTCTTGTTCCCACTCTTGGTGGTAATTGTTTAGGAGAGATTCTTTGAGATCTTAGGCTTGTACCCTTGTATGTGTACTTACACATTGATTCCTTGTTTTGGCCTGGCCGCCCTTTTTCCCTCTGTCTTTCTCTGATAAATGATATTACATTAGACGTATATTGTGTTGCTGCTTTCTTTTTTCAGTCATCATTACATCTGGGAGAACTTACCACATCAGGGCATAACACTTATAACACTCTATTTGTTGTATACATTTTTTTCCCTTTAAGATAGAGTGTTGCTATGTAGTCCAGGCTGACCTGGAAATCTTGATCCTCCTGCCTCAGTCTTCTGAGGAGCTGGAATTATAGGTGTGCACCATTGCACATAGATTTTAATTAAGAAGTGTTATGGTTTGGATCTAAAATGTCCCCCAAAGGGCATGTCATTTGATCCCCAGCTAGTGGTGCTGTCCTAGGAGGTTGTGTCACTTTGGGAAGCAAGTGTAGCTTGGAGAAAGTGAGTCAGTGGGAATGGGCCTTTGGAGATTTTTTATCCTGGACCTGTGGCTCCTCTCTCTCTCTCTATTTCTGGCTTTTGCTCATGAAGATGGAAGGTCATCTGACATAGGTCCTGCCTCCAGCCACTGTCATGCTGTCCTATTGCCATTATGGACTGATCTTCTGTGAGCCCTCAATCAATCTTTTTCCTCCATAAGTTTGTTTGTGTTGGTTTTTCTGCTACAGTGATGACAGATGACAAGAAGAAATATAGGATTTTGAATAACATTTTAAATTTGATTTATATTATTACATTTCACTAAAGGATAAAGAAGAAAAAGAAGAAAACAGATATGACATGAACATATAACATGAGTGAAAAGTAAAAATAAATGAGGCTTTTTTTAATAGAAAAACATCATCTGTTTGGGTGCTATACTAACAACCCTTGATTTACTGGCTACACAACTAGTAGTGTAAATTTGTTAGGGTGTTAGGTGCTATTGAGTCAGGTCTGACTCATAGCGACCCTATGTACAATGGAATGAAACACCATCTGACACTGTGCTGTGCATATGATCTTTTTTATGTTTAAGCCCACTGTAGCAGCCACTGTGTCAATCCATCTAGTTGAGGGTCTTCCTTTTTTTCATTGACCTGCCATTCTCCCAAATATGATGTCCTTCTCCAGGGATTGGGCCCTCCTGACAATATGTCCAAAATACATATGATGCAGTCTAGCCATCCTTGATTCCAGGGAGCACTCTGGTTGCACTTCTTCTAGAATGGATCTGTTGGTTCTTTTGGCAGTCAATAGTAATCTCCAGCACCATAATTAAAAACATTAATTCTTCTCCTGTCTCCCTTATACAAAGTCCCACTTTCACAAGCATATGATGGGACTGGAAATACCATGGCATGAGTCAGGTGCAACTTTGTCTTCAATATGACATCTTTACATTTCACCACTTTAAAGAGGTCTTTTGCAACAGTTTTTCCCATTGCAATGAGTCTTTTCATTTCTTGCCTGCTGCTTCTGAGGGTGCTGATTATAGAATCCAGTAAAGCAAAATCTTGGACAATTTCAATCTTTTTTCCATTCATTAGGAAGTTGCTTACTGACCCAGCTGGAAGGATTTTTGTTTTCTTGATGTTGAGATGCAATCCATACTGAAGGCTGGTTCTCTGCCAGTTTGTCCTACTGTGGGGTCTTGCATGTTGCTGTGATGCTGAAAACAATGCCACCAGGATCTCATTTACCAGTAGGGCCACCCGTGGTGGACAGGTTTCAGCTGAGCTTCCAGACTAAGACAGACTAGGGAGAAGGACCTGCAGCATACACCCGAAACAGCCATTGAAAGCCCCATGAATAGCAAAGAAGCACAGTAGTATAAATTACCCAATGTTATTTTCTTTGTATGCTGAACTAAATCACACTGAGTGCTTCCTAGGTATGTTTGTTGGCAGGTGAAACCTGGAAAGCATTCTAAGAATTTTTCTCCTGCAGTGTTACGATACTAAGCATCACTTTCTTCACAATGTAATCCTAAGCACTGACACTTGGGCAAAACTAGGTGCCAGGCATAGTGCTAAGTGCATAGGTGCATAATTCACCCAGTTCCCACACCAATCCTGAGGCAGATTGTATTACTAACCCCACTTACAGAAGGGAAACATGAGCCTCAGGTTCAGTACCATGTCCAAGGTCAATTGACCTATGACAAGGAGGTGGGTGCTGAGCACTGAAGCACCAGGGGCAGATCCACCAGGCTCACAGCTCTTGGGTGACAAGGCTGGAGGAGGCCCATGTCAATCACCTGGTATTCAACTGTGTTAGAAAATGCATGCTTGCAATCAGTGTTGTTGCCGTTACTGGTCTAAGCGTGGTCTAATTTAACAAATTGAGAGTGTTGAATCCAAACTCTTGAGACTGCGGGATCTCTGAAATAAAAGAGCTTACTGAGCCATTACAGATGCTAGCCAGAAAAAGGACCTGGTCCTGGGGCAAGTTCCAGCAGCTTCCAGCAGCAGGGATAGGTAGCAGTTGGAAAATATTCTCTGACCCAGAGCTAAGATCATTTTTGATAATGAAAATTTGGGTAAGGAAAGCATATGTTATTTACATTGAGCCTACTCTGGCTGTAGATAAGAGGGTTGGAAAAACCAAATGGAGACAGCCTTGGGACAGGAGACTGTCCATAAGGAGAGGGAACAGTTGCCTCTGGATTGTTTGGGGTATTAAGTCCTCCATCGCTTTTCTCTTCCATCCTCCAGTCCTTTTCATTAAATTTAGGACATCTTAGGATTTTTCTCCTATCAAAGGTAAGAGAGGATGCATTCCCACTGGGAGAGAGTAGTCTCTGTGTCTCAGATTGTACCAGGAACAGCTCTCTTAGAGTTTTAATTTAACACTGTGCTATACTTTGCCTGTTGAATGTCCCCAAGGCCTATGTGTGAAAGCATTGTCCCCTAGGGTGGCACTATTGGGAGGCAAGGCCCAGTGGAAGCCTGGGGATGTGCCCTTGAAAGGGACTGTAGGACCCAGCCTCTTCTTCTTCCTTTTGTTTTGTGGCCACAAGTGAGAAATTGTGCTGCATTATACATGCCCTGCCACCTGCATCCAGCAGGCCACCAGCTGCCCATAGCAGTAGGTCCACCCAAGCTTCGACCCAAACCTCTGAAACTGCAAGCCAAAATAAGCCTTTTCTCTTAAAAGTTAATTATTTCAGGTATTCATTTCATTGTAGTATGGCCCCTTTTATGTGTGGCCCATTCTAGGATTCTATCTATAGTATTTACTTACATGATTTGATTTCTGATTTATAACCCCATCTTTTTTCTTTTGGTCTAATAATCTATAATCCTTGCATGTACAACGTCACATTCACGTTTATGGGTGTTCATCAATCAGGTAATGCTTATCAATAACCAGTACAATGACTCTTCTCTTTTCAAGGTGATAATCTCTCAACTTTTTAAGACCTTTAAACTTTCCTAAGTAGAGAAAATAACAACTATCAGTTGGGTGTAGTGGTGCCTACCTGTTATCCCGGTGACTTGGTAAGCAGAGCCAGGAGAATCACAAGTCCAAGGCCAGATACAGCCTGCAAAACTTAGCAAGACCTGATTCAAAACAAAAAAACAAAACGTGGGCTGGGGATGCAGCCCACTGGTACAGCATTTGCAAAGTATATGTGAGGCCCTGGTTTCCATCCCTAATTACAGCCCCCCAAAAAGAGAAAAAGACAATAACAACTTTCAGTTGAATTTACCTTGCTGTTCCAAGCCAATCATTGTTCTTATTGTGCTAGAAATGCCAGTTGTTAGGGGGTAAATCTCTTCCCTCCTTGATGTTTCCTTCCATGGCAAAGGAGGTAAATTACGGCAGCCCTCCTGGCCTCTTTCTCTGCCTTTACTCACTCTGCTGTAGGGGAGCTGGAGTAACTAATCTGATTGGCAAATTTGAGAAGAATAAACTGGTCATGCATGGCTTCACATGTCTCTTTTTTCTCTTGAGATCAAGCTATCTGAGAGAAACAGGTATTCTTTTATGCTTTTCTACATCATAAGTCTTATCTAGTAAGGCACCTGATATGAGATGTTCTGCCTAACCTAATAATGACTGTGATTTAATATGGAAGTCTACATAATTCTGGAGGTTGGAGAGCAGATCTCTTTTGCTCTAATGAGAAATGTTACCACCCAAGTTAAAGACAATATTTAATCTCTTATCTGACTCTTGTTTTATTTCTCAATTTGGTCAGACACCAGGAAAGGAAGAAAGGCATTATTTATTGGATCCTCTCAATGATGCTGACATTCGTCATTGCCTTTTGAAGACACATCATGACCAGCAGCCCTTGCCTTTGATGCAACTGTGTATTTTGCTCCTTAGCTTTGCAACCCTTCTCTTCACCCCAGCAGCAGATCAAGGCAAACCTAAGAGTAGCCACCTGATTCCTGGCCCTATGGCTCTGTGGCCTGGCTTGAAATAAACACAAACCTATCAATATAAACTAAGACATATGCAAAGGATTTGCCTGTTGGTGCAGGATGGACAGAAGGTACCCTTTGGCTAAAGCCCCCAAAAATTTAAATTTAAATTTGCTAAATTTAGCAACATGGGGGAAGACACAACACGATGGCTATGCATTTAAGCCTGCATTTTCCTGAGTGCATTCATGGAGTTGTTGTTGTTAGGTGTCATCGAGACAGGTCTGACTCATAGTGGCCTTCACACGGTTTTCACTGGCTGATTGTTTCAGGATTTCTTCAGGAGTGGATTACCAAGTCCTTCTCCCATTTTTGTGGTGCTGGGGATCGAACCCAAGTCCTCAGAGAGTGCAGTGTAGCACTCTATCAACTGAGCTAAACCCCAGCCCATTCTCGGAGTTACAAGTCTCTTACTGCAGGATAATGGACATCCTTTATCTGCAGGATAATGGATACCCTTTTATGGGTTTACTTGATCAAACTTCTGTTTCTTCCAATCAAAAATGTCTAACTAAAATTGAGATGCTCAAAACTTCTATTGAGGCTTGTCAAATAAATAATCAGTCTGAAAAAAAAAAGTTTCACAATGAGAACAGTTCAGTCATTTAACATTCACAAAATGTAAATTCAAAGAGGAAAGAGTAAATTGATAGTTCTATGCATGCCCAGCTCTGTCTAATAGGGCAACTAACTCTTTGGGGAAGAATCCTTCCTGTGGGGCACTATGTGAATATTGTCCTTTGGTTTACAAACTTAGGCCACATATCTGCAGATTGCAGAACTTAAAGTTTCTCCCACTGCCAGCCCTCCTTGTACTTTGGCATAGAAAGAATGACCTTCTTCCTGCCACATTGCCCAGGCTGCATACCTTGGAGGGTATTCACCCAGCCAGTAAGCGCCATCTCTCTGCTGTTGCACATCAGCACACGCGTGATGTCTAGTTCTGGCTCTCTTCTCACTAGTGCTCATTTAGCTGCAGAGTTTCGGCAGCAACGACCTGGATGTATGTTCACAGACAAGCTGTTTTCTAGAGGTGACACCCACTCTCTCCCCATTAATAATGATGGTCTCCATCTTTGTAGCAACATCTGTTGTTGCTATTGTTAGGTGGGGTAGAGTCAAGTCTGACTCAGAGTGACCCTATGTATGACAGAATGGGACACTTACCAACACTGCCATGCCGTCACTATGTCAGTGCTTTTCTGCCATTCATAGGGTTTTCAATGGCTGATTGTTTTGGGATTGCTTCAGGAGTGGATTGGCACATCCTTCTCCCATTTTTGTGGTGCTAGGGACCACACCCAGGGCCTCAGAGAGCACAGGGCAGCACCCTTACTAACTGAGCTAACCCCCAGCCTATAATAACGTCTAGTTGATGAAAAATGTTCACATACACCATCTCACTTGAATTTTATACCTCTGATATCTAAATAAGAAAAGGAAACTGAGGCGGAGAGGCTACGTGACTTTCCAAAGTTTTAAAATCAAAAGGATAAGAGCCAGGCAAGAATTTAAGAATTTAATAGTCTCAATGCCCTCCCCCCTCAATTATATATATTTGATTATAATTTAAAAAAGCACATAAATTTACTATCTTAGCCATCTTCAAGCATTCCTTTCAGTAGTATGTAGTGTGCTCACATTGTTGTGAAGCAGATCTCCAGCATTAAAGAATTCCCCCTGCCAGTTCCTACCAACTACTATTCAACTTTCTGCTTCTATGAATTTGTTTACTTTAGCTACTTCACATAAGGGGAATCATACTGTATTTTTTTTTTTACTGGCTTGTTTGATTTAGCATGATGGCTTCAAGGTTCATCCATATTATAGGATGTGACACAGAATTTCCTCCTTTTGTGAGATTAAATGATATTCTATTGTGTATGTATTCCACATTTTGTTTATCCATTCACCCATCAGTGGAGACCTGGGTTACTTCAACTTCTCACCTATTGTGAATGGTGCTACCATCAACATAGATGTGCAAATATTTCCTTGAGACTCTGCTTTCAATTTTTTTTTTTTTTTTATTCAGGCTCTTGCTGTGTAGCTCAGGCTGGCCTTGAACTCGCTATTGTCCTGCTTTAGCCTCCTGTATGCTGAGATTACAGCTGTGTGGCACTGTACCTGTCTGCAATTCTTTTGGACATATATGCCCAGAAGTGGGATTGCTGGATCATACAAGGGTTTTATTTTTAGTTCTTTTTAGAAATCTCCATACTGTTTTCCATAGAGGTTACACCATTTTACAATTCCACCAACAAGGTTCCATTTTCTTCATGTTTCTTGAGGAATATAAGTCTCTTGAGGGTCAATTTGTCTTCTGCTTTCCCTCTGGTTTAATCAAGGCAGTTTGGAGCAGTGCCTAATGGGGTAGAGTAGGTCTTTGGAGCTAAGGCTGAACTCATCATTATTGAGTCTAAACAGTGCCTAACCTTCACTGTGATCAGAAGATTCTAATGGAAACAAACAAACAAACAAACAAATGAATTCTAGTGAGGAGAATGTCTTGTTAAATATTTAAGAGAAAAAAAGACTGCTACTCAGAAGAAGGTCTTAATTTCAGTGCTTTGCAATGCTCCAGTAAAAGTCAGTGTAATGAGAGCAAATGATGATTTGGTGATTAGCTGGGAATGGCTCCAGTTCCAGACGCCTCCCACTGAGCTGCAAAGAATCTTTGTAAATCTACTGGAGCCCGCTGGGAATTGGTCTCCCTGAGTGAGGGTGAATATTTTTCTGGAGAGGCCAAAATGGAGTTCACAGGGTAGACTACCAGAAGTAAAGAGCTGCATACAGCAAGAAGTTCAGAGCTCTGCAGAGTCCCCCTTGGATCAGTTCATGCATGGAAAGAAACCAAGGCCAGGGAAGGAACTGCTTAGAAGCAGCACAGGATGCAGCCCTCTGGCTCAGAGAGCCTGTGTTTCCACCAGCCACAGTAGAAAAACTTGTCATTCCCAGGGCATAGGACAGAGTGCTCAGGGAGGAATCCCTTCAGCAGTGAGACAAAATCAGCCTCAAAGTAGGCCCACTCTTGTCCAGGTCTAAAGGTTTAGAAGCAGTCTTCAAAAGAATCACACTATTTCCTAGCTTGACTGAGACCCAGAACAAAGCTAAGAATGTTTATAAGAACACAAAATATCTACCAACCAATAAGATAAAATTTACAATATCTGGCTGAGAGTCAGAAATGACCAGTCATGAAAGAAGCCCATATTGCATAAAAAGATAAATCTATAAAAAGTGACCCCAAATGAGAGATCTTATAACTTTGTTTTATATGTTCCAGGAGGTAAAGTAAAAATTAGGTATAGTAAGAACAGACATGCAAGATATATATAAAAAAAAAAGTTCAAACAAACTTCCAGAGATTTAAAAACTGTAAATCCTGTGATGAAACCACAGCTATCCAAGACTGTTTCCTAGCACCAGCATTTGCTCTCATGCCAAGTTCCTTAACCTCGCTAGTCTTGATGACGTCATTTTTTGAAATGAGGATATCTATTTGCTGTGCTGTTTCAGGGTTAGAGGAAATTCAGGTCAAGTAGCACAGAGCCTGGCAGATCCTAAGTGCTTAATAAATGACCTGGAACACTTATGAAAACAAAAAACAAAAAACAAAAAACCAGGAGAGAGAAATCCATCACTCTTTTCCACTCCCTTGTATGACAAAATATCAATAACTGGCAACAATAGGCTCCCAAAATAAGTCTCGGAGGAATTTTCAATAGAGTCAAGCAGAAATAATGGGTGATGTGCATTACATCAGTAAGGCTTATCACGGAAAGTGGCAAGATCTCTCATTTCTTTTCATCTTTTCCTTCCCTTCCCCAGCTCCGAGGATTGATGTTACTGGAAAGAAAAGAGGAAAAGGCGCAGGCTCAGTGGCACTGGGTGGAGGGACGCCGGTTGTTCAAAGCAGGCTTCTCGGCACGCATGTGCACTTTGCTTCTGGCTGCTGCCCACGGAGGAGCCCCTCCCCCAGCACCTGGAAACTGAGGCAGCAGACGCGCCGTTTCTGCATCCCGCATGAACACGCCACATATTGGAGCCGAGAATGTTGCCTAATCTATTTTCCCCCCTTCTACTCTTAATAGATTGGAGCACAAAAGCCTGAGAGAGGGTGACTTGCAAGACAAAAGGGCCTTTGAGTCCCTTGGAAAAGTGGACTTGGAGGAGGATGGAAGGAATCCAAGTGGCGCTATTATTTCCACTTGCACTAATTAGACATTTTTCTGTCAGCTATTGAGCACTGCTGAGAGGCCAAACTCACTGAATTCATTTCTAAAGTGTTTACAGAAGTTTGCATCTGTTTGTGTCTCTTCAGGAGGAAAATAAGCACTTCAATAGCATTGTGGAAAATCTAAACGAAGCATCCTATTCTGGAGGACCTGGCATCCCCGCAGCTGCATAATTTAGCTCCGTTCGGTGCCAACCCTCTTGCATCTCTCTCCAAAACCTAACGATGCAAAATTCAGAGAAGTCAACTCAGGAGAATCTTTTCTTTGCCTTTCGTTTTCTTTGCTCTCCCTCTTTTGAACAGGCCGCCTGCTGTGAGCTGCACACAGATTGAGGTGGGTATCATTCTTGCAGGCCCTCTCTGATGTTTCCACCAGCGCTCTGAGAAATTAATACCCACTTTCATTTGCTGCCAAGTGAGGGGATCGTGAATTCCTCTGCAGCAAAGCAGAATACATCACCGTTCTGGGAATCTCCTCGCAGGATACGCAGGGGAGTGCTTTGACATCAGAAGGGGAGAAAAGAAAGAGGCCAGAGTGTGTGGTAGGGAAGGGACGCTGAAGGGAAAGTCTTCCTACGTGACAAGACGGGCCTGGGTTATGCACAATTAGATTAACATGAAAGAGAACCCCTCCCCCTCCCTCACCCCCCAAAAAAAAGAAAGAAAAAGAAAACAGCACAAAAACCCGAACCCACTGGCTACATGGGCAGTGCCTTTGAAATGCATATTGGCCTACACAGAATTTGGTGCAGAATTCTTTTTTTGATTGGGATTTTAAGCCCACAACTGACACACTATGTCGGAGGACTCAAAAATAGGATGTTTCTGGGTCATGTCATCAGTACAGAACTTTTGAGCTGGGATGGAGACCGTACATCTCACGGTGGAAAATGAACAAGCATTCTACTCCTTTATCTTTTGTCAGAGGCTGACTTTAGGGGAAGGTGGTCTGGACAGCCACAAACTGGATTTTTCATGTTGAATGATCATGTTTAAATAAAAATGGGTGCATGTGGATAAGAGACTGCGTTGAATTTCTAAAGAGAGGGGCTCACACCTGTGCCCCCTCACCACACACACACATATACACACAGTGCTGTCAAGTTTTCACATCTGTTTTCAGGACGGGAAAGATGGGATTCTAATTGAGTTTCAGGCACAAAGGGAACTTCGTGGCTAGGAAGCTGAGTCAGGTGGCAAAGGAATTAAACTCCACAATGAGATTTCGATACACAGATGATTGAAAAAATGCTAAAAAGCCTTTTCTAAAGGCATTCGCTGAACAGCAGCAAGGAAAAGTGTGTGCTGCTTACATGGTTCTTTGCATCAGCAAGAGCCCCTCCCGATGCTGAGTGTGGCGTTTGGGTCCCAGCTATGGGTTCAAAGCCATGATGTGCTCATAGCAAGGACAATAGCAGCTGTTCTCAAAGGGAACTGAGAAAGGAGGCTCAGAACCAAAGCCATCTGGCACTGCAATTGGCAGCAGTGGTGTGAAGGGAAATTATTGCTGTATAGCAGATTGGAAGATAGGAAAAAGGAAGAGAAAGATGGAGGAGGGGGCATATCCTAAGGTGAGGAATTAGCAAATCAACAAATGAAAGTGATTGATGCCTGCATTGGTATGGTGTGCATCATGATTAAAAGCAGAGTAAGAACAGACCCTATCAAAGTGGACTCAAGGTCAAAGGAAGATCAAGCATGGCATGCTCCATATTTGTCCACACATTAAATGTGAAAAGGAAAAAAGAAAAAATTGGGTTTCTTAAGATTTATGTCCAGAGCCTATTAGTGTTTTGTTGCCTTTCCTTCATTTTGCCTGTGGAAATTGTAGACAGAATCACATTTGGGAAACCGTTGTAAGCTTTTTCTTTACCTTAGTCCCTAGAGATAACATTTTGTCTTCTCTGTTTTGTCTTCCTCCTTCTCTTAGATCTACAGTAGATGGAGTAGGTTATTATTAAAGGAAAAAGAAAGCAGTGTCAAGATAACCTAAGCAGGATCCTGGTAAATCTCTTGCCTCCTGGGAATTGTAGGCTTTCTTGCTTTGCTGCCCTCTAGTCCCAGGAGCTATAGCCATCTTGATTCCAGCCATCATTCTTGGTGATTTAATGATTCACCCAGCACAGTGGTCTCCCTTGCCTATGACCTCTTTATCTTCAGTGATCTTGTTCTATACTTACTATGGCTTGAATGTCCTCCACCCAAACTCATGTTGAAATTTAATTCCCATTGTCAGGAATTAAGAGATCAGAAACTTAACTTTGCTATGGCAATTGAAGGTGTTTTCTTTGGAGATAATTAAGGTTAAATGAGGCTGTTATAAAGGGTGGGGTCCCAATCATATGGGACTGTGGCTTTATGAGAGGAGGGGAGATCTGAGTTAGGACAGGCTGTCTTGCCATGAAATAGCCCGTGTTAACTTGGCATTCTACAGAGAGTCCCTGTAATCAGACAATCAAGTCTGTGACCCATTGCATAATTCCTCATGCATTTTAAATGAAATTTAGGAAAGAAAAATTGGTGAAGGAAAAAACGGGTTTATTTACAGTTTGGCCAAACTTAGAAGAGAAAACAGTTCTAAAAATTCCTTTCACCTTTTCTGTGGTAGTTCCTTATCTTTTATAGGAAAGAAGAAACCAAAAGCTGAAACAAAAGCCAGGAAATACATAGATTTAGCTGCTGGCTGTTAAAGTCTTTTGACAGGAAGACCCCCTTTCCTGATGCCAGCACTTTCAGCTCTCTGCAGGGGCTCTTTTGTGTGATTTTCATCCCCTCAGGGTCTGTCCCTTCAGCAAGGCAGCTTTATGCCACCCTGGTCCTTCTGCCTCGACTTGCAGGAAATTTCCCTTCCTGCCATGCCCCATCCATAGACAAGGGAGGTGAGTTCAGGGACCTTGTCATATTGTATAGCACTAGGGAGCACCATTATATTTATATGATTATATCCCCATCCAGCAAGAAGGCTCTCACCAGATGTGGTGCCTTAATCTTGGACTACCAGGACCATGAACCAAATGAATCTTTATTCTTTTTTTTTTTTTTGGTGGTACTGGGGGTTGAACCCAGGGCCTCACCCTTGCATGTTCTGCAAGTGCTGGACCACTGAGCTGCACCCTCAGCCCATTTTTTTAAAATTTATTTTTTATTTTATTTTTTACTTTTTGAGACAGGGTCTCGCTAAGTTACGCAGACTGCCTCTGGTCTTGAACTTGTGATCCTTCTGCCTCCGCCTCCTGAGCCACTGGAATTACAGGCATGCGCCACCGTGCCTGGCTGAATCTTTATTCTTTATAAAATATGCAGTGTGTGGTATTTAGTGTCGGGAGCCATAGGCCCAACATGAGTTAAAAGGCAATGCCTGCATAAATGGCTACGTGATAGACATGACCATAGTAGGAAGCTCTGCTACCTGTGGAATGAGGAAACAGCACATCAGAGGCTCTGTTGAACTTTGTTCCTTGATCGTCTCTTTAGTTACTATATTAACATGAGTATAGATCTGAACTTTGTTCCTTGATTGTATCTTTATGATTAATCTGTTACTGGAATGCTAACTAAGATGATTGTAAACCTTATGACTGTTACAAAGTCCATTGCACTGCAGTTACCTATGTGAGCTATTTTTAGTATCTCCTTGAGTTGCTATATAAGCATGAGTATAGAGAATAAAGCAGAGCTCAAGACCATCAGTCTTGGCCTCTTCGTCTCCTTCATCCTCCGCTCTCCCCTTCACCCGGCTGGACTGCAGTAATTTAGTTATAGCAACAAAAAGTGAACTAAGACAATCTTCAACCTTAGTTACTTAGAACTTACCATTTTTGACAGCATCTCCGAATCTCAATTCCAGCACTGAATTCTCTGATATTCATCTCCCATTTATCTAGCTCTTTTCCTTGATAGCCCAAATCTATCAATTTTGTAACCCTTCTGAAATATCCACTCAATTGGATGACCCTACTGTCTTTCACTAGCCTCTCTCTCATATCCTCATTTGCCTCTTTAAGTTCCATGGTGCCTTGATGTAATGCCAGTTGAGAGACCCATTTTGTCATGCTGTATATCTCAAAGGTCTGTGCCTAGGCACCATCTTGAGAAGGAACCTATTGTCTGTGAGTGAGGTTCTCTAGGGCCCTGAAACAAGGAACAACCATGTGTCAGGGAGTCCAGGGGACAACTTGTCACAACCCCATAGTGGGACACAGATGTGACAGGCAGTTATAGAGGGGAGAAGGTGTTACACTGACATACTGAGAAGTTCAGGTAGTAATTAGCTCAGGCAAGGTGGCTGGTAAAGGCCTCCTCTCTTGGGGGAGAAGCTGACTTCATCTTCTTGTTGTTGTTGTTAGGTGCCGTCGAGTCAGTATCTGACTCATAGCGACCCTCATAGGGTTTTCAATGGCTGACTATTTCAGAATTGCCTTGGGAGTGGATTGCCAGGTCCTTCTCCCATGAGGGATACATATACTAATACAAAAATAGAACATTAAAAACACTAATAGGACAACTTGATAAATTATATATTTTTTGATGGCCAAAGTATAATTATTACTTCAGGTGGCTGGGGATGATGACCCCAAAGTGTAGTTATTTGAGGTTTAAGAACCAATTTTGTAATTTTTATTGCTTCTGGTGGCCTAAAAATAGGGGAACCATGGATACTGACACCCTAAGCCCATGATCAGCAGGCATCCCTAGTCCTGGAGCCAACTACCTGCCATGCAGTTCACTGCCTGCATGACTTAGAACTCTGACATTCAGGGACAGCAGAGGACTTGATTTCTGCCATCTCTCCTCCAACCCTCTGAGTGTTCAATGTTGGGCAGGATATGAAAGCATTTGAGACAGATCATCCAGTACAGATTTCACTGTGGATATCCTTAAGCTTGGCATTAACCACTCTAGCAAGTACAAACTGGGGGATTTCTGGCACTTGTGAGAACCTGCCTAGACTACAGGCTGCAAAGCCAAGTGTGGCCAGCAGAGGTTCCAGGTACACAAAGAAGAGTAGTTCCTGTACCAGGATCAGTATTTATACAAATGGTAGAAAAGATAAGACCTCCAACTTCAAGTGAGCACAACCTCTACCTGGGAGCCTCCAAAATTAGAAGATACAGAAAGAAGCTGCTGTAGTACTTTGTTATTTTTTCTTTTTAAATTTTCTTTTTCTATTTTCTTTTTTTCTAATGTAATTTGTTTTCTTTTTCTTTTTTTTAATTTTGCTGCCTGTGTTTCACTTTTTCTATTTACTATATTTTTTAGTATTATTTTTACTTCATTTTATTTTTAAAATTTCTTAGGTTCTATATTTTTATCTCTCCTCTTGTGTTTATTTAATTTTGTTTGTATACTTTCTCTTTATTGTTCAATCTGATTTGTTTATCATTTTCTCTTTTCTCTCCTTCTTTTCTTGACATTCTTCTTTCTTCTTTTTTCTATCATTTTAACTTTGCTTCTTTCTTTTTCTCCTTTCCCCACCATCTTCTTTTATTTCAGACAATTATTATTTTTATTTTTACTGTAAATAATCTTAAGCTTTATAGCTTATTCTACATTATTATTGGCATTTGTTGTTCTATGATCATTGGTGGTAGCAGTTGGTTTTAATTGATTTTAAGTGTATTACTCTATCTGGTTTGGTCTGGTAATATACTGACTGATACTGGGAAGTGAGCTCTCAAAAGAAAGCTTTTCACTAAGAAGACCCTCAAATAAAATTGGAAGAGATATTTATCACAACAAATGCACAAATCACAAAATAGAAGCATAAGAAACATGAAAAATCAAGGCAACATATCTCTTCCAAAGACCATAACTCTTATTTCCTGAATCCAAAGATATTGAAATGGTTGAGATGTTGGATAAAGAACTCAAAAGTCTACTTGTAAAACTGAACAGTGCTTTCCAGGAGGATATAAACAAGCAGATGAAGAAAAGTAAGAAAATCAACTCAGGATCCAGATAAGAAAGTCACCAATGTAGAAGATAAAGCCAGCAAAACGGATGATAAAACCAGCAAGAAATTGAGATTTCAGAAAAAACTGAAATGTTGAAAATAAAGAACTCAATAAATCAAATAAAAAGTACAGTGGAAAGCATTGCCAGTAGACTAGATCAAGCAGAAGAAAGAGTATCAGAGATAGAAGACAAAGTCAAGAAAATACTACATTCAAACATCAATGAAGAAGCCAGGTGCAGTGGCATATGCCTGCAATCCCAGTGGCAGAGGGAGGAGGATCGCAAGTTCGAGACCAGAGGCAGTCTGCAAAACTTAGTGAGACCCTGTCTCAAAAAGTAAAAAAATGAGCTGGGGGTGCAGCTCAGTGGTATAGCACTTGCAGAGCATACAAGTGTGAGGCCCTGGGTTCAAACCCCAGTATCGCAAAAAAAAAAAAAAAAAAAAAAAAAAAAAAAAAAAAAAAAAAAAAAAAAGTCAATGAAGTTAAAATGCCAAGACTACAGAACAAAAAAACAATATTAAAAGATGCAACAGAAAAGGACCAACTCACTTACAAAGGCAAATCCCTCAGAATACCATCAGACCTCTCAACAGAAACCCTAAAATCCAGGAAAGTAGGGAATATTTCCAGCCCTGAAAGTGAATAACTTCCAACCAATATCATTATCTCCAGAACAATTATCCTTTAAAGTTGAAAGAGAAATAAATAACTTCCAACACAAGCAGAAACTAAAGCAACTTATGAGCACCAAGCCAGCGTTGCAGGAGGTACTTAAAAGAATTCTACACACATTGCAGGAGGAAGAAAGGCAGTCTTAATCATGAAAGTGCAGGTAAGAACAAATTTCATGAGAGGAACAGTTGAGCAAATGAATACTAAGAAAGAATCAATCATGTCCAGCACAGAAAACTAGCAAATCTCTAATATGAATAAGGGACAAATAAAAGAACAAACAATATGCAAAGCAGCCAGGAAAATATCCAACACAATTCCAATAACCAGTAAATGCTTCTCAATAATAACCTTAAATATAAATGACCTTACCTCTCTAATTAAAATATGTAGACTAGTTAATGGAGCTAAAAAAAAAGACCCAACAGTGTGTTATCTACAAGAAACATATCTCACTGGCAATGATGCACACAAACTGAAAGGATAAAAGTGGACATACCAAGCATGTGGAAGCCAAAACAAAGCAAAAAGCAGTAGAAGACACTTTTATATCAAAATAGACTTCAAACCAAAATTAGAAGACATAAAGAAGGTCACTATATATTAATATAGGAAACAATCCATCAAGAAGATATAACAATTGTAAATATATATGAACCAAACATCAGTATATCCAATTTCAGAAAACAACCACTATGGACATAAAGGGATAGATAGATCCAGATGCAATAATAGTGATTATCCCACTCTAACCCATGGGTAGAATATCCAGACCCCCCAAAAAAAATCAACAAAGAAACTTTAGAGTTAAACTGTACATATACCAAATGCACTCAATAGCCATTTATAGAATATTACGTCTAACAGCTGCAGGAAGACACATTCTTCTCAGCAGTCTATGAACTTTTTCTAAAATCAATTATATTTTAGACCATAAAGTAAGTCTTAATAAATACAAAAAATGAAATAACTTCTTGTATCTTATTAGATCATAATGGAATAAAACTAGAAATTGATAGCAAAAGAAACAACAGAAACTATACAGGTACATGGAGACTAAACAATCCAGTCTTAAATGATTGATGAGTCACTGAAGAAATCAGGGAAGAAATTAAAACATTTTCATAATTAAATGTAAATGAGAACACATCTTGTCAAAATCTGTGGGATAAAGCAAAGGTGGTTTTAAGAGAAAAGTTTATACTTATGGGTGCTTACATTTAAAAATCATAGAGGGTGCAAATAAATAATAAGTACTTCAAGATCTGGGAGCTGGGATTTAGCTCAGTTGGTAGAGCGCTGCTCTGCAGTCTCTGAGGTCCCGAGTTCGATTCCCAGCACTGCAAAATGGGAGAAGGACATGGCAACCCACTCCCAAGGCAATCCCGAAATAGTCAGCCATTGAAAACCCTATGAGGGTCGCTATGAGTCGGACTCGACTCAATGGCACCTAACAACAACAACAACAATAACCGCAAGATCTTAGAAAAATAAAAACAAAGAAAACTCAAAATCATTAAATGGGAAAAATGATAAATTTCAAGGAGAGTTTAATGAAATAGAGACTAAAAAAATACAAAAAGAAAAAAAGATGAAACAAAGAATTGATTCTTTGAAAAGATAAGCAAGATTGAAAAACCCTTACCAAAACTAACCAAAAGAAAGGCAAAGAAGACCCAGGTCAATAAAGTTAGAGATGAAAAAGGAACATTACAACAGATACCAATGAAATCCAGAAAATCATTAGTCAATACTTTGAAAACTTATATTCCAAAAAATCTGGAAAATTAAGGTGAAATGGATGAATTCCAAGACACATATGACCCATCAAAATTACATCAAGAAGATATAAACAATGTAAATAGAACTATAATAAGCAATGAGATTAATACAGTAATAAACAGTTTCTCAACAAAGAAAAGCCCAGGACTGGATAGATTCACTCCTACAATCTACCAGACCTTTAAAGAAGAATTAACAACACTGTTCCTCAAACTATTCCATAAAATAGAAAGGAAAGGGATCCTACCAAGCTCATTCTGTGAAGCCAGTATTACCCTGATAGCAAAAACAGATAAGGGTACAACAACAAAAAAGATAACTACACATCAATTTTTCTGATGAACATAGATGCAAAAATTCTCAATAAAATAATCTCACATTGACTTCAACAACACATTAAAAAGATCATACACTATGATCTAGTTGGTTTCATTCCAGGGATACAAGAGTGGTTCAACATGTGCAAGTCAATAAATGTAATACAAAACATAAATAGACTCAGAGAGAGAATAATTTGATCATCTAAATACATGCAGAAAAGGTCTTTGATGAAGCCCAAAATCCCTTCATGATAAAATCCTTGAAGAAAGTAGGAATAGAGGGAGCATGCCTCAACATAATAAAAGCAATATATGAGAAGCCAATAGCCAATATCATACTAAATGGGGAAAAATTGAAAGCATTTCTTCTAAAATTAGGAATGAGACAAGGGTGTCCACTCTCCACTTTTATTATAGTGATTGAATTCTTGGCCATAGCAATAAGGCAAGAGAAAGAAATAAAAACAATCCAAATAGGAAAGGAAGAAGTCAAATTGTCTCTATTTTCAGATGATATGATCCTATAGTTAAAAGACCCTAAAGACTCCACCAGAAAAATCCAAGAGCTGATAAACACCCTCAGCAAAATAGCTGCATACAAAAATCAGTAGTTTTATCTATATACAAATAACAACAACAACAACAACAACAAAAACTGAGAAAGATACTAGGAAAACAATTCCATTCACAATAGCTTCAAAAAGAATAAAATAACTAAGAGTAAATCTCACCAAACACTGATGAAAGAAATTGAAGAAGACACTTAGAGATGGAAGACTTCCGTGCTCATGGATCAGAAGAATTAGTATTGTGAAATGGTTATATTACCAAAAACAATCTACAGATTCAATGCATACCTTATCAAAATTCTCACAACATTCTTTACAGAAATAGACAAAAACAATCTTAAAATTCACGTGGAAGCACAAAAGACCCTTCATCACTAAGACAGTCCTGAGCAGAAAGAGTAATGCAGAGGATGTCACAATACCTGATTTTAAATTATACTACAGTGTCATGGTAACAAAATCAGCATGGTACAGGCACAAAAGCAGACATCTAGACTAATAGAATAGAATAGAGCACCCAGAGATAAACCATTGCAGCTACATCCACCTGATAATTGACAAAGATGCCAAAAACATACACGAAAGAAAAGATAGTCTCTTCAACAAATGTTGCTGGGAATACCATGTAGAAGACTGAAACTGGATCCATATTTCTCACTGTGTACAAAAATAAATTCAAAGCAGAATAGAGACCTCAATGTAAGACCTGGAACTTTGAAACTACAAAAGGAAAACATAGGGAATACACTTCAAAATATAGGCAAAGGCAATGGCTTTCTGAAAAGGACTCCCGTAGCTCAGGAAATGATAGCAAGAATTGACAAATGGGATTTCATGAAATCCAAAAGCTCTTGGACAACAAAGGAGATTACAAAGTGAAGAGATAGCCTACACAATAGGAGAAAATCTTTGCCACCTATATATCAGACAGGAAATTAACATCTAGAATTTATAAAGACCTCCAAAAATTAAGCACCAAAAAGCAAATTATCCAATGAAAAAATGGGCAAATGAATTGGACACATCATTCTCTACAGAAGAAATACAAATAGCCAATGAATAGATGAAGAAAAGCTCAATAACCTTAGCCATTAGGGAAATGCAAGTCAAAACTACATTGAGATTCTGTCTCCCTCCAGTCAGAATGGCTATCACCAAGACATGGGGAGAAAGGAATTCTCATACACTCCAGGTGACATACAATTTAGTGTAGTCACTATGGAAATCAGTATAGGGAGTTTCTCAAAAAACTAAAAGAGAGCTACCATATGATCCAGCTATACCACTCCTGAGCATACACATGAAGAAATCAAAGTCAGTACACACACACACACACACACACACACACACACACAGAGTTTTATTCAGCCATAACAAAGAATAAAATTATGTCATTTGCAGTAAAAAGGATGGAACTAGAAACCATCATTTTAAGAGAACTAAGGGCTGGGGTTTAGCTCAGTTGGCAGAGTGCTGCTCCACACTTTCTGAGGACCCATGTTCGATCCCCAGCACCTCAAAACTGGGAGAAGTACGTTGCAATCCACTCCTGAAACACTCCTGAAAACAATCAGCCGTTGAAAACTCTATGAGGGTTGCTAGGAGTTGGAAAAGCCTCCACAATACCTAAAAACAACAACAAAAGGAACAAAGGAAAACAAAGGAAGACCCAGAAAGACAAATATTGCATGTTTTCTCTCAATTGTTGAAGCTAGATTTTAATATAGAAATTAAATATTTAAAAGTATATATGCAATAAAAGGAGAAAGGGACTATTAGGGGGAGAAAGGAGTAAAGAAAGGGAGCAGGGGGTGATAAGAAAGGATAATGAGAGGAAGACAAATTTACATGTTTTCTTTCATAGGCAGAATCTAGATTTGAATATATACACACATACATACATACACACATACACACACACACATACACACATGCAAGCCATGCAAGCAGAAGTGAGATCTTTTATGGGGCAAAGAGAATCAGCAGGAGGGGCAGTGGGGACATGAGAGGGTATTAGGAGGTGAGAATGCACAATGTACATTGATGTGCATGTATGGAAATATCATAATGAAATTCATTAATTTGTACACTAAAGAATTTACTAATATAAAAAGGAAACACATACAAACACTAGACTACTAAACTAGGAAGTGTTAACTTAAGAGATGGTTATTCATGTCACAAAGTAGTATTCATTTAGTAGACAATATAAGATTCATAAGTAAAGAGCTTCCATAATTTATTTAAAATATGATTCAATTACGGATATGTTATTAATGACAAATAAGATATTAAAGGCTGGAATAAACCATTTGTACATTAGAATAAATGGTGATGTTTATCAATAGAGATTCTTGGATCTAAATTAAGATCTAATAAATCAGTGCCCTAGTAGTAGGAGTTAGGAACACATATTTTTAAGAAGTTGCCTCCCCTAATCCTGCTGCTAAACACATATGTATTCTAAGTAATTGTGATTCAGTCTGGCCACAGCCCGATATTTGAGGTCTCTGAAGTAAGTCATTTAAGTCATGTTGTTGTGGTGGTTGTTAGGTGACTTCAAGTCAGGCCCGACTCATACCAACATTATGCATAACATATGAAACGCTCCCCAACACTGTGCTATGCCTGGTACTACGTCAGTGATTCATAGGGTTGTCGATGGCTGATTGTTTCAGGAGTTGGCTGCCAGGTCCTTCTCCCAAGCCTACAGCATCCAGGCAGTCTCCCATCCAAGGACTAACCATGCCCAACCCTGCTTAGCTTCTGAGATCAGACGAGATTGGAAGCCAGGGTGATACAGCTGTTGGTGTCATTAAGATTATATGTTGTGAAATAGTCTTCATAGTCCCTCATATGATCTGATCAGATCATAAGAACTTAGTATTCGATGTTTATTGATTTATAGAGGTGACATTCTCTTATGGCTCAACCTAATACAAACAAGTCAGATACATGGACATGATATGATTGTACTAGATTTTGCATCACTGTGACAAAATACCTAACAGAAATAACTTACAGGAGGAAAGATTTATTTTAGTTCATGGTTTTAGAGGTTAGTCCATGTTTATGGGGAAGACATGGCGACAGAGCTGGCGGTGGGGCCTGTGGTAGAGGACAACTTTTCACAGCATGGCAGACCAGGAGCACAGACAGACTGACTGCAACCTGGGGCTCAGGTAAAACCTTCACAGGCCTTCTCCCAGAGACCTTCTTCCACCAGGGAGCCCCCACCCCCTAAAGTTTCACAGACTCCCCAAACTCCACATTAACAGGGGACCAAGTGCTCAAACATGAGCCTGTGGAGGACATTTTATGTTCAAACCATGACATTGTTTAAGCTCCTTATTTAGTCGATATATACAATTTTGGAGGCACCATTACTCTACTTGCTGATGAGAGTGAACACATCCCTAGGATTACTACTTGTTTTCTGAAGGTCACTGCTTTCTTTGTCTGCCTTACAGCTCAGCTTGTTCATTTTCTGCTCGTGCTTTGAACTGGGTTGCTCTGCCCACAGGTCTTAGTCAAATCAACTACTCCAGGACTTGGCTCAGCCTTCAGCCCTCATTATGGGGAGACATGAAATCCACACCATAAGGTCAGCACTCATCAAAGGGATAACTCGAATGCCTGAATCTGTGGCAACCAGAGTTTCATTGGTAGAATTTTAAGGACAAGTCACCATTTTAATTTATCTTCCACTGAGACTTGAAAGCACTATATTAAAAGGACAGTTTTTGGCAGAGTTTGCAAGCAATGTTTAAATCCTCAGTGATTTTAATCATATTCTGTCTTAATGTCTGAAAATGCATAGGCCTTGTGGCTAATATTTATCTTCTAGAAGCTCCATTCTCTTGGCACCTAATTTTCACTTATTAAATGAAGTTTATTTTTGAAGAATCTGAACATTTTATCTGACTTCTTTTCAACACAATAACTACAATATTCTGTAGAAGAAATTAAAGTTTTAAATGTTGATGATTAGAATTTATAACAGATCTATTTTAATGAATTCTTCTCTGAATTAAAAGTCAAATTATATTGACAGAATGGCAGAGGGCTGGGTAATGGGGCAGCAAAGAGAACAAGAATGTAACAGGAGACTGCCTCAGACCTACAACAGCCTAGGGTAAAGACCTGCTTAATCACAGAGCTGTGTAGATTCAGGGAGAGAGTGTCAAGTTTAGGATTAGGAAACCTGAGCATTGTGGTCTAGTCATCTCCGCTGAGCGGCTTCATAACATGATAAACCACTAACTTTCTCTGGGTTTCAGTTTCCTCACCTATCCAATGTTGAGCTTGGAATAGGGGCACTCTAAACTCCCCTCCAACGTTGATATTCTATCATTGGATGGAGAAATAATTTGTGTTCAATACTAAGATCATATCCATTCCACATGCATGTATGTGTGTGTGTATGCACATGGTCAAATACTCTCTGAAAATATAACAGGAGGGTTCCTGGTAGCTCTCTGGGATTGGATAGTGGCTAGTCCTCTGTATTGTGAAAGTATAAGAGGAAAATAATGATAGCTTAGCTTATAGCAGGCCACCAGATGTGAAGAGAAAAGATGCAGAAACAAAAATATTGCATTTAGTATTTTTACTTTATTTGGGTCTACAGAGCATACCTGGGAATACCAGGTACTGCAGTCTTGGGAGAAGGACCTGACAGGCCTTTCCTGAAACAGTCAGCCACTGAAAATCCTATGAACAGCAGAGAAGTACTGACATAGTGCTGGACATTGCACAGTATTTGTTAGTGTTTTGTTCTATTGTACATAGGGGTGCTATGAGTCAGACCTGACTTGAGGGCACCTAACAACAACAACAACAACAACAACAACAACAACAACTACAACCTTATTTGGTGAAAAGATGCATTCCCTTTGTCATTTAATTAAGGACCTTGGCTTTTATTCCCCCCCCCCCCCCCCCGGGTACTGGGGGGTAAACCCAGGGCCTCATTCCTGCATGCTTTGCAAGTGCTAGACCTCTGAGCTGCGCCTCAGCCCATTTTTCTTACTTTTTGAGACAGGGTCTCGCTAAATTACGCAGACTGCCTCTGGTCTCGAACTTGCGATCTTCCTGCCTCCACCTCCCAAGCTGCTGGGCGTGTGGCACCGCGCATGCCAGGACCTTAGCTTTTCTATAGTTAAGATAATGTGTACATCAGGATTTGCACTTACTCTTAGAGAAGTGGAATAAAGTGTATGTTTTTGAACATTTGTCTAGATTTAAGGACAGCTACTTAAAAGATATTCTCATTCTCTCTCCTTGCATCTCTCTTTCTCTCTCTTCTTCCTCTATTAGAATAGTAGGAGATGTTGATTGTGAAGAATCAAAGAAGTACAAATAGTTAGTAATCCTATCATCTTTCTCCCCCCCCCCAATACTGAGGATTAAATCCAGGGCCTGTATATGTTAGGCAAGCACACTAACATTGAGCTATCCCCACCCATTTTTAATTTTTATTTTGAGACAGGATCTTGCTAAATTGCTCAGGCTGACCTTGAACTATATAGTCCAGGTTGGACTTGAACTTGGAATCCCTCCTGCTTCAGGTTCCTGAGTAGCTGGGATTACAGGTGTGCACCACCATTTCATCAAGTATAATCCCATTGTCTTAATGAAAATGTTTACCCAAATTTATTTAGAAGGCTTTCTTGTTTGAGATTAGTATTAAGTGCTGCTGTGAGATCTACACAGTTTTTGTTTTGCTTTTTGTTTGTTTTGTTTTCAGATAAGGTCTTGCTATATAGCCAAGGCTGGTCTTGAATTTGAGATCCTCCTGTCTCAGCCTCCCAAATACTAGAGACTTACAGGTATGCACACCACACATAGCTTTTTGCTTTTTAAAAATTAGTTGAGATTTTCCCCAACCTCTGAATTTATGCAGAAAAAAATGTCAAATTGCTATTTGAGAAATATGCTTTCATTGCACTATGAGGGACAGTTGGCAGTCCGTGATGCTTGTGGGCAGTATCTGCCAACAGATTTCCAGAGTAGGCTGTGTTTCTTTGGAAGAAAGGTGTGGATATGTGCCTTTTCCTGGCCAATGGTCATGTCTGTATGTAAGCATTTAAGATCTAGTGTGTAATTCCTCATTTTCACTTCCCCTTTTGATGGGAACCAGTGATGCTAAGTATTGCCTCAGCCTGGGTCCCCAGGGAGCTGACATAAAGTTGTCCCACTGACCTCAGGTGGACATGCAGTAAGAGGAAGGAATAAACTTTTATTGTGGAAAGCCCCTGAGCTTCTGGAGTTTTTGTTTGCGTTTTCTGCAGCGTAACTTCACTATCCTTACTGATGAGGGGGCTATACCTAGAAGCTGGGAGAGGAGTGGAATATAATCTAGCAAACAGATGATGTGATCTGAACCAGTATAATTGCAGTGGGGCTGGGGAAAGGATCACACATCTGAGAGACATTTAAGAAGACACTTAATAGGGCTTGGTAACCTATGAATATGAGGGTTGGGGGAAAAGATATGGTCAAAGATGATTTCTAGGTCTTGATTTCAAAACTGAGTGGTTACTGGAAATAAACCATAACACTTGGTAAGACTCTGATAATCTAAAATTTTATTGCCTTTGAGCTACAAAATTTATTGATGGTTGTGCATATTTTATATTAGCTGCAACCTGGCTATTATCCTGAGCTCTGCTCCATGTGTCTTGCCCTTTCCAGGATCCAGGCAGAGGGAGAAGCCCTCTCTTGTAAATGTTCTGCTTGGGACTGGTGTAGCACCTCCCCCCCATTCTCTCTCTCAATTTTGTGGTGTTGGGGATTGAACCCAGGGCCTTGTACTTGCTAGGCACATGCCCTACCGCTAAGTCCCAACCCCAGCTTTTGGGTTTTTTTGAGACAGAATCTTATTATGTAGCCCAGGCTGGCCTTGAACTCGAGATCCTTCTGCCTCTGCCTCCTGAATGCTGAGATTATAGGAGTACACTACCACACCACACTTCACTAACATTTCATTGGCTAAGACAGGCCATGTGGCCAAGCCTGAAACTGGCATAGGAAGCTATATTCCTTTCAGTGCAAGCATTCAAGTCCAAGGGTAACAGTGACTATGTGGGAACAATAATATAATCTACCTTATCCATTAGTTATCACATTCCTGGAGTTGCTCTTCTGTAATACCTTCTACATATGGCTTTTCTCTCGCCTTCCCTGTGCCTAACATTTCCATAGGTCTTCATGTGACTGTTCTTTCCTCAGCAGTTGACTCTACTTCCTAAACACAGGACCTCCTCACTCCAATGTATAAATATGCACAAGAAACAAAACTGTCGTCTTTAGTTGTTATTTCATTTCTTTATCAGCAAACATTTGGGGCATTTGCTCAAATGCTTTCTGTTTTTGAGAGATATGTGGCAATTGTGTTCTTTCCTGTTGCTTAGCCAATTGTCTGTGGGGCTACGCACGGGACAACTCCACTTGTATGACTATTCAGCACCGTGTGCTTCATGTAACACACGTATGTTCTCATGAATTTGCTAGTTCATTCAAGAGTGTTTATTGAAGATTTGTTATTTTAGGTATCAGGGATGGACAGGCAGACACAGACAAGGTCCCTGGCCTCATGGACCTCATAGTCAGTAGGAGAGAAATATGGCAATAAACAAAGTCCCCCAAACAAATGCAAGCTGAATATTGGACAGGTTCTACAAAGGTAGCACATCATGGTAGAACATATAATTGTTGTTGTTGTTGTTGTTAGGTGCCATCTAGTCGGTATCTGAATCATAGCAACCCTCATAGGGTTTTCAATGGCTGACTGTTTCGGGATTGCCTTGGGAGTGGATTGCCAGACCCTTCTCCCATTTTTGTGGTGCTGGGAATTGAACTCGGGGCCTCAGAGACTGCAGCGCAGTGTTCTACCCACTGAGCTAAATCCCAGCCCAGAACATATAATAGAGGAATATAATAGAGGAATTTTAATGCAGTCATATGGATCCAAGGTTTCCTTGAAAAACAGAGACTTTATCTGGGAGACACACAGAAATTAACCAAAGAAGTCAGGAGAGAATGTCTGGGAATGGAGAACAAGGACCAGCCATGTGCATGGTAAGAGTGTGGAAGGAGAAGAAGCGTGTGGTTAGGGAGGGCAAGGCAGGTATAGCAGGGCCGTGCACCTTGTTACACAGTTAGGTATTCCTAGTCATATTGGGGTGACATGAGTTGAGTTGAGTTTGCATAAGTTGCTTTGTGCATGAAGAAAAGATTTGGAGGAGTGGAGAAGGTGAATGTGAATGACTACTCAGGAGCTCTGGCAAGGCATAACTGTAGCTTATTAGGGATTTTGGTGTGGTCTGAAAGTGTACCCTAAAGTTCATGGGTTGGAAACTTAATTGTCAATGCAACAGTTTGGGGAGATGAGGCCTAATGGGAGGTGATTAGGCCAAGAAGACTTTGTCCTTATTAATGGATTAATATCCATATTGCAGGGGTGGACTAGTTAAGGTGAGAATGGATTCATCATGAAAGTCAGTTTGGCCCTGACTTGATCTCAATCTCTCTTGCCCTTCTGCCTTCCGCCAAGGGATGATAAAGCATGAAGGCTATCACCAGATGCTGGCGCCAGGCTCTGGGACTTTCCTCCTGGATGAGAAATCAAGGAGGCACACAGCAGCTCCTCCTCCTGGGTCCTGTATCTCAGCTGACCATATAGCTGCCCTTCGAGTTTAAGGTTGGAAACCTGTCATCAGTGCCAGCCCCATGCAAGCAATTGGTCACCACATGCTGTTTGTTCTGCCTCTAACAAGGTGCTCAGCTTCTCTTCTGTATACTTTGCAGTATATTTTATTTTACTTTTGTAGCATTTTGGGCAAGCACTCTATATTGAGCTATAACTCCAGCCTGCATCTGCTCTACTTCTACCTACCCTGTCTTAGACATCTTGTCAAAATACTTGACAATTGTTGCAACTTCAGGCAGCAGTCATTTGGCTGGATGAAGACCCTTTCTGAGCCTGTCTTTTAGTTTTTAGATTACGGAGAAGGTCAGAGGGACCTGAATTAGTCAGGGCAAGAGTGGGGGCCATTAAAAGCCTCTGGGCTACAACCAACCATGGGGATCACAACATCTTAAATGCCAGTCTAGCTCTATAGGTATGCCCATGAATGGAAAGAACAGAGATGTCCCTTACAGAGGTGGAGAGATCAAGTCATAACTTTGTACGGGTTATTTAACTTCTATGAGTATTAATTTTCTTAACTGTGAAAAAGGAATAATAACACTTTAAGAGTTGAGAAAATTGGGAAATGTATATATTGTCAGCACCTTATATTGTTGTTGTTGTTAGGTGCTGTCAAGTTGGGACTGACTCATAGGGATCCTATGTGTAACAGAGGAAATACTACCTGACACTGTGCCATGCCTAGTACTATTGTCAATGCTTCTCTGCTATTCATAGGGTTTTCAATGGCTGATTGTTTTTTGGGAGCGAGCTGCCAGGTCTTTCTCCTTTCCATACATTTGTCAATAAATGGAAAGAATGATTTCAGTAGGCATGCTTTTGACAAGGGTTGCCTTCTCTTTTCTTTCTTACAGAAAAAATTTCAGGACATGACCTTGATCTTCTATTTCTTTTGCATTTCTCTCAGTGCTCTGTATCAAGTGTCCCATCCATGGTGACACTCAGTGAAATTTTGTTGAGTGGATAAATGAATATATGGTTTATATTCACTTTGTGTTTTGCATACTAATGAAAAAAATTTCAGGTATCAAGTCCCCAAATAACACAGCTGAAGATGAAAAACCCATTTGAGAAAATCATTTGCTATAAGACTCATAATTCAGATAATAGCTGCTACTGATCTTGAATTTTCTGTTAGTAATATGGCCTGCTGCCATACCACTGTGGTGTCAGATCCCGTCACATCTGGAAGCTAAGCAGGGTCAGGCCTGGTTAGTACTTGGAAGGGAGACTGCCTGGGAACACCAGGTGCTGCAGGCTTGTGAGAAGGACCTGAAAACCCACTCCCCAAAACCAATCAGCCAATGAGAACCCAACAAATAATAGAGAAGCACTGACAATACAGTTTCACCTGTTGTACATAGGGGCTCTATGAGTCAGACACCGACTCGATGGCACCTAACAACAAGAACAAAATTACTAATATGGAAACTAGCACCAGGAATAAATGAGTTGTATTAATTTGAAGAACATGTTTATACCAAGAACTTATTCATGGAGGGGATTTTATTGTTTCCAGTGATGACATTGGACATTTTTAACCAGTTTTCACCCCACATAACTGTCTTTCTTCAATTTGACATTTCATTTTCTGATAACTTCATAGTTGGGTTTCTTTTGCTGAAGACCCTCCTCTATGCACTAAGCTCCCAAATTCGTCACACTAGACATTTTAAAGGGCTGGGATTTAGCTCAGTGGGTAGAGCGCTGCACTGCAGTCTCTGAGGCCCGGAGTTCAATTCCCAGCACCGCAAAAATAGGAGAAGGACCTGGCAATCCACTCCCAATGCAATCCCGAAACAGTCAGCCATTGAAAATCCTATGAGGGTCGCTGAGTCGGATACCGACTCGATGGCACTTAACAACAACAACAACAAGACATTTTAAAAGCATTTTCCTGCAGTCTGGCAATGACTAACTTTGAAATACATTCATGTTTATTTATGTTTTAATTTTTGCCGCTTTAATATGTGAAGTAATTCAAAACCAAAAATATCAAATTAAAGGCACTGAAGTTACCTGACAAGACACCTTAGAAAAAAATATTCTGGAAGCTAAACTTATCAAACATTATTCATGCAGAAAGGTTTTTCACCCAAGATAGCAACTTGGGTGAACTTGGGAACTATAAGAAAATATATGAACTATAAGAAAATAACTAAATTTTTTGAATTGCTCTTTATATTACTCTCACATAACAAAGATCTTGTAAAAATATTTGTGGCATAAAGGCCACATAAAGCTTCACCTACTCAGACTGTGCTTTCCTGTCAAGCCATGAATATCACCCTGTTTGTCCTTGAGAAGGCACCATCATAAAGTCAGGGCTGATGCAGAGCAGTTCCCTCCCTCTGAAAAACAGATGGGGGGGAAGCTAGTCCTCCACCAGACCCCAACCCTGTGCAGAGAATTTCAAATTCAGGGTCCAGCAAGCAATTCTGCTCCCAATTACCACCTATAAGCAAGTCCTAGCCTACCCTTTATCTCCTTGGAAAACCTTTATTGTCACATTTCCTTTTGATAACATAGAAAATTTTCCTTTTAGAGGAGTGAAACTTACTGAAAAAGTCCCCAAGAGGAGCCATGCTCATGGAGACTGGCACCCTTCTTCCCTGGCACGTCGTGAGGAAGGTTGGGTTTTCCCAGTTAGCCCTCTCTGCTGCCATCCAGAGCCAAGCTACACAGAAGCCAATGCTAAATGCCTTCAATACTTTTTGAAAAATCCATCAAAGGTTTTGTTGAATGATATCTATAAGGGCCTTACTGTTCTCTTTCAAAAACTGAAATGCCCTTCTCCAGCATTTGAAAAAAGTTACTCACGCTTTTCATCTTTCCCTCTCGGAGTGTAAACATTGTTTTGGGTGAAAAGACCTGAAGGAGTGCTTACTTTCCCTTGAAATTTTATTTTTAAATAACAGAGGGAGAAAATCCTTTTTCTGACTAATACTAATAATACAGGTCAAAGTGTCAGGCGATATACAATTAAATGGAAAACAAAAAAGCTTCCCCCTCTTTTTCCCACAGCACAATGGCGCTGGAATATAAATTACCGATGAAGATGAAATAATACTTCAAAGCCCATAGTGCAGGGCAGCGCAGTGTTTACAAAGTATTTTCCATGGCACGTTGAGACATTAAAGATGATGGTAACCCATGGACTGGAGGGTGTTGCTGAATAGACCGAAGCTAGCATGAGGTAGGATTTTAGGTCCATCTAGCTTGTGACCCCATGATATGCTTTGTTTTACAAGGGCAGCTGCAGTTATCAACAGATGTTTCAGCAATAAATAATTGGTATCATCTCGGAAAAGATCCGTCTACCTGGGGAGAGGGCATAATGCCCAAAACACTGCCTGGCTATTACAGCCACATTAATCTCCCATCTCTCCAGGTTTCTTGGGGAGCCTGCTGCAGGTGTTTTTTCTGGGAGAGCGCGGAAGAACTCTCTCAAGTTGGCCAGCTTTGTGTGGATGTAAAGGAGATTGGCCCCTGCTATAAATTTCTGTCTGTGGCCACACACCAAAGGGAAAAAAGACTGGAGGGCAGCGCGGGGGGCGGGGGGTGGGGGGGAATGGGAGGCTAGAGTGCGGGGGAGGGACACGGGGAAGGAGTGGATGGCAAACAGTAAAGTACAAAACACATACAATTTTTCTCCATGAAGTTCGGCCTGAGAAAGTGCCATTATATACAACCCTTTATTTCACCCACCCAGAAATGGTGGAATAGACTTGTCCTGGACTTGCCTTTTTCTTCAGCATGTTATATTTAACTTTGATCTATTATTTGTGCAATTAACTGAAAGACAGGGTTTACACTCTGAAGATAATGCTAATTTTAAATGTGGAGGGGAAACTTTTCATGAGGATTCCTTTCAAAGTTAAAAAATCATGGAACTATGGACAAAGTATAAGAAGAAATCATTAGAAGTGAAAGGACAAACTCAAGGATCTTTAACCATTTTTTGAATGTAAGAGCAGAATCCTGCAATTCATCAGTTATTAAAACATGGTCATCCAGGTTTAGGAAACTCTGCTGTTGAAATTGCTGGCATATTGGGGCAAAAACAAATCGCAGAGTTCACTTGAACTACTTTGAACAAGTTAAGATATTAAAAGCAGTGAGAGTCCAGGGCATGCGTGGCCCATGGGACACTATAGTTCTCTGTGTTTACAAAGCAGAGTGGTCTAGCAGTTGTGCACTTGGGGTCTGGCACAATAGGAGAGCATCTTAAAAGTCTTAGGAGGTGTGGTTGCTTAATTTATAGCTTGCTGTGTAAGCTAAAGAAAATGATGCTCCCCGTTCAAAAAGCTCCCAGATTCAATACATTAGGGACTAAAGGAGGCCTAATGGACTGATTCTTAGAGCTGCCACTGAGTGACCTTGTGAGCAGGGTACAGGCTTCTTAAATTCTCTGTGCTTATCTCCACAGTTGTGAAACCCAAACAACATACAGAGGGATAGCAGGAGGAATGATAAACCCCCTCTCAAAACAGTCAGCAGCTCAACTCCCAGCTCACATTAACGCAAGACTTGCACTTTTAAGAACATTGGCTTCCATCTTCCACCTGATATCACTCATTACCAGCTTTGAATGCAAGGAGAGGGACCTGGGGACTGCAGGGTGAGACAAGAGGAGAAACCCGTGGGTATTGTAATGTGTCACATCCCAGTCTTTCAGCCTATGTTCGAGTGGGAGAGACTTTCTCAGCCTAAAAGTCAAAGCAGGGGTCCCTCCCCCTGTGCCTCTTTTGCCCTTGTCCTCCTTGGAAGGCTCCTGAAGTTCTCCTATGTTGTTAGGCTGATCATACAAGGGCTCTCTGAGTGCCTGAACCAACTTCGAGCTCTTCCAGAATGGCTCAGCCTAAGCCACGGTTCCCAGAATGTGTGTGGACTAGATCTTCCTTCTCACTGGTCTCCCACAGTCCGTGCACTGGATTCTCGCCTTCTTCCCTTCCCATTCTGCACTTGAGTCTCTGTATCTATTCAGGCTCTGTACCTTTCCTTCTCACTAATTTTCTCTTCCAAGCAGTGGTCTTCAATCTGTATTCAGGCTTCTATTCAGGCTCTGTACCTTTCCTTCTCACTAATTTTCTCTTCCAAGCAGTGGTCTTCAATCTGTAGCCTGCATCAGAATCATCCAGAGGGATTGTCTAATGTTGACTACTGGACCCTTGCCCCAAAGATTTTTGACCAAGTGAGGATTTTTGATTGGGATTCAGAATTTGAATTTCTGGTAAGTTCGCATGTGATGCTAGCACTGTTGTGGGGTGGTCTCCCTGTAATAAGCACTATTCAATAAAATGGTAGCCCTGGCCACACGTGTCTATTTACATAGAAATTCATTACAAATTAAGAAAATTACTAAGTCAGTTCTTCAGTCACACTCACCATCTCAAGTGCCACATGTGGTTAGTGGCTGCCATATTGGACAGCACAAATATGGAACCTTTCCATTACTGTATGGGGATCTTCACCGGATGGTCGGCCACTTGCTTTGGAAGAAACAAGTTTTGGAGCTTCTACCTGCACTTTCAGATTCTCCACCTCCAGCCTCCTGACAGAGAATTGGAGTTGGACAGGGGAGGAGGCTAAATGTCATAGCTTTACCATACTCACTTGCCTGTTCCCCTGGGCAAATTTATTTTTCTTTCTCTTAATTTCCTCATTTGTTAAGAAATAATACATCTTAAATGATACATTTAAGATGTGAACCTACCAGAAATTCAAATTCTTAATACCAATAAAAAATCTTCACTTGGTCAAAAATCTTTGGGGCAAGCGTCTGATATTCAACATTAGACAAGCCCTCTGGATGATTCTGATGTAGACTACAGATTGAAGACCACTGCTTGGAAGAGAAAATTAGTGAGATGGAAAGGTAGAGAGCCTGATAGTGGTAATAATCAATGATAATTAAATGAGATGATTTAAAAACTTTGTAACTTCAGTGATATGCAAATTATAGTCATTATTTCATTCTATCGCTCCACTAATATCAACTACATTTCTTTTCTTTTCTTTTTTTCCTTTATTGATAAGTGTTGGTGAGTACAGAATAATCTAGCATTTGCTTTTGCCATTTTGCAACTATTATATCACCTTTGGTTACACTTTCATCAGCTAATAAAGTTTATGGAATCTTTTGACTAAAATGTAGTGAAACTCATATGCATATATGGTTTACATTTACCTATTTTTCCAATGTGCTCATGAAGTTGCATCATTTACACTGAGATTGTCCACTCCTCCTTTATCCCTTGACATTGTTTCTTCTCCCCTTCCTACCTTCCACAACCTTCACTTCCCTTCACTAGTTCTCTCCCTCCTTCTTTCTGCTCCTTATATTCTCCCTTCTTTGCTAGGTTTAATTGTGCATTTTAATATATCTACTTATGTATAGGTTTTTTCTTTCTTTAAGTAAAATTCAGCTCCCACATATGAGTGAGGACATAAGGTATTTTTCTTTTTCAGCCTGTGTTCATTCATTTAAGATGATATTCTCCAGTTCCATCCATTTTGCTGCAAATGATATTATTTCATTCTTTTGTATTGCCATGTGATATTGCATTGTGCATATGTACCATAATTTTTTCCATTCTTCTGTTGATGGGCATCTTGAATGATTCCATATCCTTGCTCTTGTGAAGAGTGCTGAATTAAACATGGAGAAGCAGATGTCTCTGTGTCAACCATGATTTTTTAAAATCTCTGGCTCAAGCCAGATGTTGTAGCACATGTCTATAATTCTAGTGTAATTCCATGGTAGAAGGATGGAGCATTTAAAGTCAGCCTGGACTAGATAGCAAGTTCTAGACCAGCCTGGGCTATATAGTGAGACCTTGTCTCAAAATCAAAAACAAACCAAAATATAACCCTTGGCTCAGCATTGCATTCTTTCTATGTATTCACTTTCCTTTGCCTGCAACCCTCAATCTATTTAGCCTCTTTTGTTTTAGGGGAGATGGAAGAGGAGGAGGTCTTATCATTTTTAGTAAATCCCTAAAGATGTTGTTTTGTGTCTATGCATTAAGGAATCCTTCCTAGATTTTTGCTTCAAGAAGTAGAGACAGCATCTATATTTTTATTTTGGGATGACTCCAAAACACAATCTCATGCACAGATAAAGTAAAAATTCCAGGGTGTTGTCTTTGTTCTAATGCCTGATCTCCAGATAAATGTAATTTTATGTGAGAAAAAAATACATGTAAGCTAATAATAGACTTCCTTGACAATCATCTCGGAGAACAAAGGTGACAAGTATTGCTACCAACAAAGAAAATGGTATTCTTTGTAGCATCCCTCAGACCTAAGCCCTAATCTGGGTCCACACACTCTCTTGAAGCTCTCTACTGTCTGAGGTGGAGGTACCAGTTCAATTAATTTGTAATAAATTAGTTGAGGAATAAAACACATCAGCGAATTTGACTTGATGCTTCCTGAACATCCATAATCTTACTATGGGAGAGAACAAGATCCTAGGTGGGGCCCAAGGAGGGGATGCACCAGACTTGATTTGATAGCTTAGATAGCAAGTCATATTGATGACATGAATTTGTTATTTTTTAAGCTACCAAACTTTTAGCAAGTGTCCTTTCAAAACAAAAGTGCTGTGAGGTGTGGTGGAATAAGAACGATTTTGACCCACCAAAGATATATAAGTACTTCTGGGTGACAGGTTTTATAATGAACTCACGGATCACCCTCTTTACTTTTATTAGCTTTAGCTTTCCAATACAAGATCTTATGAGCAAGGAAGGCTTTCCAAACAGTGATTTCCCTCATATTAGTCAATCTGGCAGGGTGGACCTTATGGATAGGGGCTATCTTGTGCTTTGAAGAAATTTAATCTATTAGACCACTTAGAGTCCAAATGCCTCACATGGGACATCAGAGGGACATCAGAGGGACAGGTGGTGTAGGTCATCCTACCAGTAACTGTTGCAACCTGGCGCCAACCACATCCTGCAGGTTTGTTTTATCCTCTGGGCTCATGGCTTGTTTGTACTGCCACTTTTCAGGCACGAAGGGCCACTTCATTTCCTTTGCCTCTTGGATCAGGGTCCTCAACTCGCTGGGGAGTGAAGCTGAAAAGGTCAGAGTTCAGGTAAGGAAATTGCAGTCAAAGAAAAGGCTGTTGCGCTCCCCATGTTATGATGAAGCACTTGAGCAGCAAAAAAACTTTTCCCCACCTCTTGCTGGCTGGTCTCAGCTGTTGGTTGTGAGTCAAAGAATAATAGCGAGGAGCTATCTGTCAGGGGTGGCCCTGGTCTACTGTGCCCTACAGGTAAATTGGGGTAGTCAAGCATTAAGAAAGGCTTTTTTAGCAGGAAGTAAAACACTTCAGTGACTATCTCTGCATGAAGAATCAGAGAAAGGACTGGAGGAAATATTATTTTCCCTGTAAAATGAGAAAAGGACTGGAATGGAAAGGCATTTGGGGTTTTTGGCAGCTGGGTAAGGTAGACAGCCAATTTGTTACCTCTTTTTGTTTCTCTAAGACCTCACCTCACCTCATCCTTTCACTCTGCACTGTGCTTGAATGCAGGCAAACAAGAACTGAAATGATACTGGTTAATTCGTGAAATGGCCCTGCTTCATGTTAGTAGGTATGTTAAATGTCTCAATGGCTACCAAACTGACTTATAATGATTCAGAGTCTCTTACCCAAACTTCAGAAACCCCAAGAGCTCTGGAAACTGGAAGTTTTTTTTTTCTTTCTATCTGAGAGCCAAACCAGACTTCAGTTGACTATGGCTATTTATAGCCCTGGTTATCCTGCCTGGGGAGAGTACTCAGGTTTGCTGCAGAAACTTTTAAGGTTTAACTTGGATGTTGTCTCACCTTCTACTTCAGTATGAATGGAATGTATGGTGCGTGTACCATGAGATCCTCCTAATCCTGGAAAAAGTCTGAATTTGGAAATAGGTATGAGCCCACAAGGTTCTGAATGAGTGATTGTGGGCCTGTATATATGATTTCCAGCTATAAAGATTTTCATACTTGTCTTGCAGGTATCTTACATTAAACATTTCCCAAACTGAATCCAGCAGCTCATTTCTAAATCTACTTCCCTCTCAAATTCTCTATTTTGATGAATGGGACCATCATTCACCACACTACCCAAATCTAAAGCCCAGTCTAGACATTTTGCGATCTCTCTCCCTCTCGCTCCCTTTCTGAATCTAATTGGTTATCAAATATTGTGGATCCTAAAGCTCATTTCCTCTTCTTCCTTTTCAGTAAGTTTTGACTGACTTTCTGCTTCCAATCTCAGGGCATCCACTCCATCTTCCATATCGTAGGCCCCTCTTTTTCTAACCAGTGGACTAACACATTGCCTTGCATAAAATTCTTTAATTCTTTAGGTTATCATATCCTGTTCTGATAGGATTGCCCTCCCCCAATACTGTGATGACCAAATGCAAGCCCACTACCTGCAGCATTCAATGCCAACATTGCCACTTCTTATCAGCTTGTTGTGACCTCACAGTGGAATTGAAATGCCCCTTCTGTGTGCTCCCAAACCCACAGTGAATGATCCCTTTTTCCTCCATCCCACTGCTCTGTAACTTCATCTGTCTGTCTCACTGGGTTGGGAGCTTCCTGAAGACAGCTATCATGGCTCATGTCTGATCTCTTTTATAAACCACATCATGACCTGTAAAAGACCATCATGGTTAAGAGACATAGTTAGTCCTTTATGTCCACATGAGGCCTGCTAAATACAGCAAAAGAGACCACAGAACAAAAAACAAAAAGGAGAGAAGAAAGGGACTCTAACTCGGCCTTGGTCCTTCACGCCGTTATGTGAACTTGCCATCAACTGGCCAAAGATAAAAAACTTTCTAGGCAGGTAGAATTTCCATTTCTGAAAATGTTCCAAAATATATGTAGCGCAAACTTCTTCAAGGGGCTTTGTAGACAGGTCATGAGAAAAACTGTTCAGTCTTGTTTGCTTAGCACACTCCTGTGTGGTCTGAGTGCACTTATTGATAGCACCCCTGATCACTCTCAAAAGTTCTCCAGTTTGGTAAATTATTTGGATGTTATCTATGAGTAAACATGAATGGTCACACAGCAACAGAAATGTTATTTCTGGGTTCATAGAATTTCATCATACTTCAAACTGAATAGTTTAAGCTTTTCAAATTTCTTCGCAGTAATGGAAAAAAGTTTTCTTTTCTTTTCTCCTTTCCTTTCCTTTCATTTTCTCTTTCCTTTCCTCTTTTCTTTTCTTTCTTTCTTTTCTTTTCTTTCTTTCTTTCTTTCTTTCTTTCTTTCTTTCTTTCTTTCTTTCTTTTTTTTAAATCTCACTATGTAGCCCAGGCTAGCTTGGAATTCAAGATCCTCCTGCTTCGGCCTCCCTAATGCTGGGATTACACGTGTGCATCACCACTCCGGGGCGCAGAGAAATCTTATTTTTCACAATTAGTTTTTGCCTCCTCCACACCACCTCCCTTACAGGTCATGTCAGACCAAGAACAGTCTAGTGGAGCACGCTGAAAGAAAAGATGCCCCTAAAATACAATTTAAAAAATGTATCTCTGTTTGCATTTCAGTTCCTTCTGCTAGGGGTAGCCCCCCAGGCCGACAAGAATAGTTTCTAAAGGAGGAGGGAAAAGAATAAAAACTAGTGTCTGTGATGTCGAGCCGGCCAGCCCGCCCTGCTGCCATAAGTGACCCTGTACTAATGCCTTTCTCTCCGAGCACAGGCGGCGATGACATCAAGGAGCGGCAGGACCCTCTGCTAGAGATGCTCAGAAACCACCTGCCAGTGAGGCTCCGAGCTCAGACTGCATCCAAGCAGTCACCGCGGGGCTCCCGCCGCGGGGATTGGCTGAGAAGGGGAAGGTCTGGGCTCTCATTGGTGGATCGGATTCAGCCCGCGCAGGGTGTGCAGCCGGGCTCGCAAGCCACCGCTTCTGCCTCTGATCACTTACTTCCGCTAGCAGCTTACCTGAAGGGCCGTGTCTAATTTAGTGATTTTACAGCGTGATTTGCCTTATCTGGAACTAAACTGATTATTTCTCCTATTCTGTGGCACTTGGAAAGAAAAAGAAAAAGAAAAAGAAAAAAAAAAATCTAACTGATTAGGGGCTCCGAGGCTTCACTAAGGAGAACAAAAATCTTAAAGGAGTTTGGGTTGAGGACACAACGGCTATGATGTAGTAAGAGCACAAGAGAAAAACTTCAGTAGAGACAACACACTGCCTCTGGGGAGAACCCAGATCAGCAGCAGAGCTTATTTGGTAGGTGCTGGGAACATGTCATGTGCTGATAAGGGGCTGACATCCAAGGGCATCAGTGATCTCAGGCTGACAAGCACATGCAACTAGAAAGCAAAGTCAAAGTATTGGCTGTATCTGGCCAATAAAGAAAGAAAACACATAAACTGAGGTTGGGAAATGACAGGATGTAGGGGATTTTATCTTGAAAGGTGCACAAAGACTTCTACAGGTACCCCAAAGTGCCTCTGTAAAAATGAAGGTGACTATATGTAAGAATGTGGGAAGGAAAGACTCTTCAGAACCTTCTTCCCATTGCAAAATGAGCAACAAAAACAAAAGAGATGAGAAGTGTGCATTTTATTTGGGAATCTATTTTTATTTGGGAATCTTACAACTAGCAAAGCACTAAAAACACAAAGAAAAATATTGAAAGCATGTACAAGAGACAAACTTAATAGAATGGAGGGATATTTGTTTGAACGATTAAAAAGAAATCTAGCCGGTGTGGTGATGCACACCTGTAATCACAGCACTCAGGAGACAGAGGCAGGAGGATCGTTGCAAATTCAAGGCCAGCTTGGTCTACGTAGTGAGTTCTGGGCCAACTAAGGCCACACCATGAAATCCTTTCTCAAAAAACAAAATAAAAGCAGACAAAAAACAAAAACAAAAACAAAAACAAACAAACAAAACTTAAAGAGAGGGTTGCTGCTCCAAAACTAGCTAAAGGAGAAGTAAGAATTGTCTTTAACTTTCTAGGTTTTGTTATTGAAACTTCCCAGATAAGGACTGATCTACAACTATGAACTGCACACATTCTGACCTGAGCAAAGAACCAAACTCTTAAATCCCGATAATGATGGAATCAGTATGTACTGAGATGAGCGGATTTATTTTACAAATGGCATGAAGAATGTATTGGTGACCAAGAAAAGAGAGACTGGACTGGTGAGATGACATATTTATGGAAACTGTGGAAGTCTATAGAAATTGATGAGGCACAAAATCCTTGCTTGAAAGAAAGTATGGGCCACCATTCAAAAGTTGCTTCAATTTTTTAATAATTGAAATTTACGTGCACCAGCCAACTTGGACCCTTTTGTTCTTCTTGAACTAAACTGTTTCTTGTAGCCTCATGTTAACTGAAGCCTAAAATTAGAACTGACAGCAATTCACTGCAACAAAGTAGGCTTCCTCCCCTGCCCGCCTGCCTACAGACCATGTCCCATTCATGCCCTAGAAATCCACTCATCTCTCAATGGTCATCTGCCAAGAGAAGAAAAATAGGGCAGAGATGAGAACGTGTCGCATAGGCAGGGGAGAGGGGAGGGAAACTGCTGTATTACCCCTGGAGCCTCCCATCGGAACCTCACCTCTGCACCGCTGGTCCTTGCTCTTGTCCTCCTCGGACACATCTGGCGCCTCCAACAAGAGCTGGTCCAGCACTTGCTTGCACTCTTGCAGGAGCGCAGCCACAGCTTTTTGATTATTCATGATGATTGCCCTCCTTCCACGATGAATCGAGCATCCCCGGGTCTGTGGTGATCAATTACCTAGGAGAGGACATTGATTCTCAATAAAGGAACCCCTTGAAGGCTGAGGTACCTGGGGAACAAAAGAGGGAGAAAAATGATTAACTGAAGCATCATCAATTATCTGGAAGACTCAAGCAGAGAGGGATAATAGGGAAAACACATGAAAATACATGACAGCCCCCGAGGACATTATTAGGGGAGTGTGTGAAATGATTGCAGGGCCTCGAGAGATGGGCAGCACCTCAGAGGCATTGAGTGCAGAAGGGAGAGGGTCCTGGTGTAGACCCCGGCTCCTCACAGTGATGTCGGTGGAACCGCACAGGGCCACATAAAATGAATATGCCCGTGATTTATGTATCTCCTGCATCCTTTACATCAGTGTCTCTGAATCCCAGTGGCACCACCCTTTCTGCCTTTCTGGAAGTCTACAGGAAGCATCTGGCTAACAGCTATAATATTCACACACGAGCCTGTAGTAATATGAAGTTTGCTGCTTTCATAACCCACTGCTGATTTCCCCTGTGCGGTATTCTTCATGGTATTTAGCGTGATATCATTTGGACCAAGATAGACAATGACAGATGCCAAATTTAAAGCTCTTCACTGCCAGGCACATTGTCAAGTAAAATAAAGAAATATATACCAGAAACTCAATTTCCTTAGATAGATCCTATCTATGGATGGATCTATCACAGAGATGGATGGATCTACTTATGTTTCCCATTGAACACATAAACAATTGAGAGATTTCTTATGTAAATATGAGTGTGATGTAATAAGAGAACAAAATAACTTACTGACAGTGCAAAGATGCCTGGCAAATAAATAACAAAAAGACATTTGGTTAACAAACCTTTTTGTTTGTCTTCCATTTATTAAAGTAGTACCCTGAACACAAAACAAAGGAAATTATTCTCTCCTTGACTTTTCCAGAATAGAGAGTGGAGCTTCTGTCTGGTTTAGACACTCTTTATAGTACATGCAGAATTGTATTACCAGAGCAAGAGAGTTTGAAAAGGAAGGTGGTACCAGATACATGGATGGCTCTCCTTCCTTTGTCTCTGAGCTCATTTATGCAATGAAGTAATCATTGAAAATGTTAAATAGTGGATTACTGTGCTGCTGTTGTGCCTACAGGTGCCCTACTACCCAATACCCAATAGGTTTGAAAGCACGTACGTAGTTTACACAGCTAGAACTGTGAAAGTAAAACTTTAGACTATCACAGGCTTGTTTCATTAAAATAATCATGTATTTACTGATCATATTTATTGATTGCCTTTAGCCATACCACAGTGGCATCACATCCTCTCAGATCTTGGAGGTTAGGCAGGGTTAGGCCTGGTTGGTCCTTGGATGGGAGACTGCCTAGGAATACTGGGTGCTGTAGGCTTGGAAGAAGGAACTGACAGCCTGCTCCTCCCCAAAAAAGCAATCAACCATTGGAAACCATATGAATAGCAGAGTGGCACTGACAATAGTGCTGGGCATGTTGTGCATAGGGTCCCTATGAATAGGACCCGACTCCATGGCATCTAACAACAACAACATTTATTGATTGACACAAGCAGAGTTCTTAAAATTCCTGTTACTTTAAAGAGCATTCACACAAATGAGGGAGTGAGGAATTATTCACTGGAAGCATTTAAGTGTAAGTATAAATTTACTCCCTCCTCCATTTAGGATGTTTCAGAAAGTATTTCCGCACAAAGAGGGCCATGGGATTAAATGGTTTCCAATGATTCTTTTAATGTGAGTGTTCATAAATCACAATGTTTTGTGCTACATGCTGAGCATTAGCCTGCCTAGCTATAAAAAGAACAAGGAGTAATGGCTCGTCAGAATTTTATCTTCATACTGCTGTTGTGAAAAATACAGGAGTACATGCTCATCCCTTCTAAGTATTGCCATGAGCTAAGAAGGGAGTTAATTAGTAAACTTGAGTGGGCAACAGGCCATGTAATAATAATACTCCATTCTCACTGTTCCTTGAAGGAGAGAGATATTTTCTAAAGTGGGAGCTTGGTAAAGAGATTGAGAAATGCATTTGGTGGTTGACAAAGTTAAGAACTTGGCTTGGTGTGAGCTGTGTGTAAGTTGGGCATTCACTTTTCTTCAATTTCTAAATTAAAACAAGAAGGAGATTTTCTTTTGTAGGATACTTTTTTTTTAGGACTTCTCATAGAAAAATAGGAATAGCAAGGAAATATGAAGAGCTAGATAATGCACAAAGAAAACTATATTATAATATAATTTTAGTAACATAACATCCCTTTGTCTAGAGACTTATTTTGTTGTTAGGTGCTGTCGAGCTGGTGTCTGACTCACAGTTACCCTATGTACAACAGACAAAACACTATTGTCAGTGCTTCTCTGCTATTCATAAGGTTTTCAATGGCTGATTGTTTTTTGGGAGTCGGTTGCTAAATCCTTCTCCCAAACTTGCTGCACCTGGTGTTCCCAGGTGCTGTCTCATCCAAGTACTATCCAGGTCTGACCCTGCTTAGCTTCTGAGATCTGATGGAATTGGATGCCATAGTGGTACAACTGCATGCATGAAGACTTATAATAATGTTTTGTTGGTGCTGAATCATCCCCTGGTAGAAACTAGTGGTAGAAACTAGTGTTTTGTCAAAGTCAGAAACACAAAGTAGAAAGGTAATTACCAGAGGTTTAGGGCTGGGGGTTGAGGATACATCTGGCAAAGGACATAAATTGTAGATAGATAGGAGAAATATATTTATCAGATTTCTTGTGCAGCATGGTCACTATAGTTAATGACAATATGCTGCTAAGATGTCTGCAGCCATCGCACACTGGCATCTGATCCTGCATGATCTCAGAAGCTAACCAGGGTGGGCCTAATTAGGCCTTGGATGGGAGATTGCCTGGGAATACTAGGTGCTGCAGGATAGGGAGGAGGACCTGGCAATCCACTCCCAAAACAGTCAGCCATTGAAAACTCTATGAATAGTGTAGAAGGGTCTGGCACAGTGTTGGGAAGTGTTTTGTTCTTTTGTACATAGGGTTGTTACGAATCAGACCCGACTCAACGGCACCTAACAAGCACCTAACAACAATAACAATAACAATGCTAAGACAGTAGAATTTAAGTGTTCTTACTACCAAAAATGAGTAAATGAGGTAACATGTATATTAATTAGCTTGATTTAGCCATTCTGCAATGTACATACAAATATCAAAATGTCATGCCGTATATTATAAATATATAATTTTAATGTGTCAATTAAAAATAAAATTAAGAGAAGCTGGGCCTGGAGGCGTACGCCTGGAATCTCAGCTCTTGGGAGGCTGAGACAGGAAGATGATGAGTTTGAGGCCAGCCTGGGCTACATAGCGAGACCTTTCCTCAAAAATAAATAAACACATGCCTGTAATCCCAGAGGCTCCGGAGGTGGAGGTGGGAGGATCGCAAGTTCGAGACCAGAGGTAGTCTTTGTAACTTAGTGAGACCCTGTCTCTAAAAGTAAAAATTGGGTTGGGGGTGCAGCTCAGTGGTCCAGCACTTGCAGAGGATGCAGGTGCGAGGCCCTGGGTTCAACCCCCAGTACCACACACACACACACACACACACACACACACACACACACACACACAGAAGAATAAATAAACAGACTGTATATAGTGGTGCAGGCCTGTAATCCCAGCAATTTGGGAGGCAGAGACAGGAGGATCCCAAGTTCAAGACAAGAGGTAGTCTGCATAATTTAGTGAGACCCTGTCTCAAAAAGTAAAAAAATTGGCTGGGGGTGCAGCTCAGTGGTACAGCACTTACAAAACATTCAAGTGCAAGGCCCTGGGTTTAACCTCCAATACCATACACACAAGAAAGGGTAAATAATAAATAAATGAATAAAATTTAAAAATTAATTAGCTAATTAAACAAAGAAACTCACTTTCTTTATATTGACAAGTTAAAGTAAATTGTAATTATGTTTCTCTAAATGATTTAAAGAGAGACAGGATGCAGCAATGAAAAGAGGACCCTAGAAGGAGGAAACCAGTTCACAGAATGGTGCTTAACAGATATTTGTTGACTGATTCCATTTCATACTCTATCATTAACTGTTTGTAAGACCTCTGAGATTCAGTTTGAAGATTGACTTTTCTCACCTGTATCTCTCAGGAGTAGTTGGAACATTTATTAAGACACTTCTGGTTCTTTATTTTGTTTTATTTATTTATTTATTTTGTAGTACTGAGGGCTGAAGCCAGGGCCTAGCACATACTTTACAAGTGCTCTGTCACTAAGCTGCACCTCCAGCCTCCGCTTTTTCCTTTATTAGTAAATAGTGATGAGATAAAGAGTAATACAGCATTGGCTTTTTCCATTATGCATACTTGACATCACTTATGGCAACACTTTTGTCAACCCATAAAGTTTATGGAGCCGTATGGCTAACTGTAGTAAAATTCAAATGCTTATTTGGGTTACATTCACCTATTTTTCCAATATACTCATGAAGTTGCGCTGTTTACATTGAGATCGTCCTCTCTCCATTCATCCCTCCACATTGACCCTCCTCCCCATCCCATCTTCCCCAGTCTTTGCTCTCTCTGCTAGTTCCCTCCCTCCTTCTTTCTACTCTTTATATTGCCCTCCTATGCTAAGTTTAATTGTGCATTTTTTATGTATCAATTTATGTATAGGATTTTTTTCTTCCTTTAAGTATGATTCGGCTCCCACATAAGAGTGAGAACATATGGCATTTCTCTTTTTGAGCCTGTGTTCGTTCGCTTAAGATGTTGTTCTCCAATTCCATCCACTTTGCTCCAAATGACATTTCTTTTTTTTTATCATTGCTAAGTAGTATTCCATTGTGTATATGTACCTTAGCCTTTTTTTTTTTTTTTAACTCATTCTTCTGTTGATGGGCACTTTGGTTGGTTCCATATCCTTGCTATTGTGAAAAATGCTGCATTGAATATGGAGATGCAGATGTCTCTGTGGTATGATGACTTATCTCCCTTTGGATATATTCCCAGTAGTGGTATAGCTGGGTTGCATGGCAGCTCTATCTTTAGTTTACTAAGGTATCTCTATATTGATTTCCAAAGTGGTTGAACCAATTGACCTTCCCACCAACAGTGTAACAGGGTTCCTTTTTCTCCACAACCTTGCCAGCATTTGTTGCTATTTGTTTTGTTGATTTTGGCCATTCTTACTGGAGTTAGGTAGAATCTCAGAGTTGTTTTCATTTGCATTTCCCTAAAGTTAGGGATGTTGAGCCTTTTTTCATGTGCTTCATGGCCTTATGAACCTCTTCATTTGAGAACTGTCTGTTCAGTTCCTTTGCCCACTTGTGTATTGGATTACTGTTGTCTTAGGGATTGCTTTCTTGAGTTCTTTGTTGTTGGGGATTTTGAAAGCACCCCATAAATAGGGTCTCTCTAACCGGCATGAGGGGCTAACTCTCAGGCTACATTCTACTCACTCCTATATCCCCCCTTCCATAGAGTGAGCAAAGATGGCCCCTAACCAGCCTCAACCACCTCAATTTTGATTGGCTACCCCTAGCACGTCAGTTAAATAACTGCCCCTATCTGGCAGGTATGACAGTTTACCTGCTGTACCTGTCAGGAATGTGCCCTGATTGGCTAACTCTGGTATACACCCCTTCCCAGGAGCCTATATAAGCGAGCTCCTGGACCCCACCTTCATCCTCTTGTTTTCACCTGCTACTGGACTCCATCACCTTGACCCAGTGCTCCCCAATCCTGTGGAAAACTACCTAGCAAGCCAACGAGTCAAGACCAGGGTCCCTGAAGTGCCCAAGGCTATAAGCAAGCCATGAAGAGCCTCCCAACTCCTCCTGTCCTTGGGAAGGAGGGAGGCAGAGAAGGCGAGCTACGAGAGTCAAGACCACTGGACCTCCAGCCCAGCGAAACACCAACTGCTTGTAGCTGTGCCTTTAAGGCTGAGCTGTACCATCAATGAGCCTACATCATTCTATGCTGCAGGCTTAGAGCTAGCACTTGAGCACTTGACAGGGGCTGCTTGCTGGTTGCCCCTCACTTGGGGAGTAACCCAATAAACTTTCCCTCTCCTGTTTCCCTCAGGAGGTCTCCAAAGGTCCTTCTTTGGCATCTCTGGCCACTACACCAACCCAGTCCAGTGGGTCCCCAATACCCACTCAGTGTAAGGGCAAGGCTCTGACCTCTGCTGGGCCTGAACTGGACCCCGACACTTTGTAAATTCTAGAAATCAGTCCTCTGTCAGATGTGTAGGATGTGAAAATTTTCTCCCATTCAGGGGGGTCTTCCTTAACTCTGTTGATTGTTTCCTTTGCTGTACAGAAGTATTTTAACAGCCCACTTTTTTATTTTTTAAATTGAGACAAGGTCTTTTTAAATTATGCAGACTGCTTCTTTGATCTTCCTGTGTCTACCCTTTGAGTCGTTGGGATTACAGGGGTGAGCCACCATGTCTGGCTGATGCTTCTAGCTCTTAAGTTATGTATATACTCTGCCAAAATCTAAATAGATCCAATAATGTATTGCTGAAGAAGTTCTGATATTTATTTATTGAAAAATCCCTAGCTCTTTTGAGAATTTGTAAGTATAACATTTTTTTTTTTTTTTTGGTGGTACTGGGGGTTGAACCCATGGCCTCGCACTTGAATGCTCTGCAAGTGCTGGACCACTGAACTGCACCCTCAGCCCAATTATTTTTTTACTTTTTGAGACAGGGTCTCACTAAGTTACGCAGACTGCCTCTGGTCTCGAACTTGCGATCGTCTTGTCTCCGCCTCCCGAGTGGCTGGGATTATAGGCGTGTGCCACTGTGCCCAGCTAGTATAACATCTTTATGTATATTTTTCTTTATGGTTTAGAAATGTTGGCTTGAATTTTAGAAGTTGATCATTAAATAAATATACCCCTTTGCTTCTGTTTCCTCTGTGGAAACCCCTATTCCTGATGTATTGGATCATAAATCTCTTCCTTTTGTGTAAGTGTTGTGTAAGAGAGATATGATGTGGTTCTATGAGCGCAAACAACAGGACTTGAACTAATTATTTGGGTAATGGGAGGGCAGGTCAGGGCAGCTTCTCTGAGGAGGCGATGCCTGAGTTAAACTTTGAAAGAGGAATGGGGCTTAATGAAGTTAAATGGTGGGGAATGGCCATTTTGGAGCAGGAAATATAGAGGGAATGGGGGAGAGATAGGCTGGCTGACTAGAGATGAAAGACAGTTAATAAGGAGGTGAGGTAAGCAGGGGATGTGCAGTGCTCTGTTTCCCAGTAAGGAATTTTGTTTTAAACTTAGGAGTGATAGAAAACTACTGGTAGCTGTGGGCTATGTCCAGATTTGCATTTGGAAAAGATCCCCGTGTTTTGGCTGTGGAGCATATTGCATCATGGGAGGTCAGAGGGAGATAACTGCAGTTAGATGGGTTAGGTATCTATGGCAATAATCCAAGTGAGGGCCATCAGGACTTCGGAGTGCTAGTGTTAGAAATGTAGAAAACTGGACAGATCTGAGAGCTGTGTAGGGAGCAAAGGCAGGCTTAGTGTTGGATGGGTGCCGGAAGTGTTAAGAATGAGCCCCAGGCTTCTGCCTCACCAAAGCTCAAAATGGAATGGATGGTGAGACAGGGAACACAGAAGATATCTTTCAGTAAAATACATAAAGATGTCTGCTATCTTGTATTTCTAGCTCTAAAGATAGTAAGGAAGATAAATCATACTACCCACAGTAAGCGATCATATTTTAACTAAGAACGCATCTAAAAAAAGGAAGACAACCTTTCCAAGACAATTAAGGTTTAGTAGTTGTGACTCCCCAAAATCAAAAAGATACTCTTCAGACTTTGCAAAAGTTAAAGTTTTTTCCTTTTCGCTATAGAGTTCAGGGAAGACAATAGGAAGAAAATACTGTAACATGAGAAACACTTTGGAATCCAACCATCTGTCCAGACTTGTCTGGTTCATTGTTAGGCATAACAGCCTGGAGCCCAGGAAACTTTCCTCCAGGCAACAACCCTGCTGGAAATTTTGATCAACTTTATTTATAAAAGAATCATTTTCAATTTCTATGCATAACAGTTTTTGCTCCCCTGAACTGTGGCATTTTATGATCTGCTCATTGTTTCTAAAATTGAATAATAGGCATTTCCTAGTACTTTTTGTAACCTATGGATTTTTTTTTCTATTTTAGCATCCTCTAACGTATTTTTTTCTTAAAAATTAATAGGAAGGGTGCAGGGAAAGTGAACATGCATAAAGATAATTCTCAAATAAAATCAGAAACCAACAAAGTTAGAATCATATACTTGAAGGCACACATGTATACATACAGCAAAATACATGTGTGTTCATACACTCTGCATTTGATTTTGACATATGCACTCTTTAGTTTCCTTGGAGATGTAGAATTTAGTCCAGTGGCTGAATTACAGGCTATTGCAAATCACCCATCATTACAAAGAAACACTTGGTAGATTAATCCAAAGCCCTATTTCTTTTGGTATCTGGGTTGAGTCTTTTCCCTTGAACAATTAGTACCTCAATCAAGAGATGGATCAGAAAAAATAAAAGGAATCTCAAGGTATTCCATGGACTACTGGCTGCCACCTCTGTAATAACTCACCACCAAATTAGTTGGAATCTCCAAACTAGAAGATGTGGGGAAGCATACAGAAGTATTAGAGATGGTCTACACTCTACACTGCAGGAGTTTAGTTCAGTTGGTAGAGTGCTGCTCTGTGCTCTCTGAGGTCCTGGGTTTGATCTGCAGCACCACAAAAAATGGAAGAAAGATGTGGTGTCCCACTCCCAAAGCAAGCACCAAAAACTCTAGGAATAGCAGAGAAGCACTGATGTAGTGCCAGGCATAGCACAGTGTTGGGGAGTGTTTAGTTCTGTTGTATGTAGGGTCACTATGAATTGGACCTGACTTTACGGCACCTAACAACAACAATAACACTATCATGGAGTTTATAAGTTGAGGGTTGTTGGCAATTATTTGGGGGTCCCCAAGAAAGACCTAGAGGGGGCCTGAGTTGAGATTCACCCGACCCAGGTGAAGGCCTAAACTTTATCCAAATTTTACCCTATTCTTACCCTTCCCACTCATGACCCGGGACATAGAGTTGAGAATCCTAGAAAGAACTCCAGGGACGGAGGCCTGTCTGGCTCTCTTGGAGGACTAACATCTGTCCTCCAGGGGCATCCACCTTTGTCCTACATCCTGGTTATTTACTCTCATTGAGATCTATCAGGCAAGATGGCGACCTTTGTCCCACATCCTGGCATTTCACTCCTCCTCCTCCCATCGAGTGATACAAGATGGTCCCTGATCAGTTCAGTCTGACCTTAGTTAGCTTGGACATGATTGGTCATGTAGAGCCACCCAATTGGTCAGTAAAGGACCATTGATGATTAGCCTGGCCTGTGCTCAATCCCCATCAAAATTTTTCTTTTTCAAAACCCTATTTGCATAACTGCCACACCTGGCATGAGCCTCTCCCTAATTGGCTATTTCTGGGTCCATACCCCTTTCATAGAAGGTATATAAGGCACCACCAAAACCAGTAGTCCCTCCCCTTTTTTCTCTTATGCTCTCGATCCTTCTCTGTTCACCTGCTCACTGCATCCTACTCCTGAGACCTGCAGCCTCAAGCACCACTAGTGAAAGTGACTGAGGACTACAAGCAAGATTCCATGTCAAGCTCAGGGCCTCCGACGCTGCAAAGACTGCAAGCAAGACATGAAATGCTCTCTACCTTTCTTCTCCTGCCTTGGGGAAGAAGAGAGTAGAGAAGGCGAATTGCAAGAGGCAACAGGAGATACATGGTGGGATACTTCCATTGAGTATCATTGTGCTGCATCCCCCTTTTTGTTCACCTTTGTAGGTGAAGCTTAATACATCCTGTTCCTGTTTATAAGAAGGTTCCTGAAATCCTTCTTTGGTACTCTTACCTATTTCCAAGGGTCCCTGAGTACCCATGTTGAGGCAAGACCTGTTACCCCACTTGGCCAGAGTGAACCCCAATGGAGGGTATGTTAGCCAGTTTTCCATTCTATAACAAAATACCTGAGATAAATAACTTATAAGTGTAGGAGAAGATGTAGGAGAACCCTAGAATCTGCTCCTGAGGCAGATCTTGCTTTGGCCAGCATTCCCTCTAACTCCCGTCCAATTGCCCTGGAGAGCTAACATCTATCCTTCAGGGAATAAGAGCCTCAGGAGATAAAAGAGAGTATCATCAAGAAAAAGGCCTGTCTGGCCCTCTTGGGGGCACTTGGGGGGGGGCTGACCTCTAACCTCCAGGGTCTTTAGCCTATAGTCTGGTCTTTTTTCCTCATTAAACCCTATGGGGCAGGATGGCAACGGGTCACCTTTGCCCCATATTTGTGACCTCCCATCGAGTAGCCCAAGATGGTCCCCAAACAGCCCAGCTCTGGTGGACAGGTTTCAACTGAGCTTCCAGAATAAGATAGACTAGGGAGAAGGACCTGTCTAACCCAATCCAGAAACAAATAGTCATTGAAAACCCTATGAATAACAGAGAAGCACTGTTAAATATGGTACCAGAGAGTGAGCCCCCCAGGCTGAAAAGCATTCAAGATATGACTGGGAAAGAGTTGCCTTTTCAAGGTAGAGTTGACCTTAATGACAGGAATGGAGTAAAACCCCTTTTGCTGATGAAAAAACATAGTGGCTACAACAATGAGCTCAAACATAAAAAGATCTGGAGCATGGCACAGTGTTGGGTAGTGTTTCATTTTGTTGAATATAGGATCCCTATGAGTTGGACTTGACATGATGACACCTAACAACAACTATGATTTAGAGGATTCTAGTCCATAAAGGCAGGAATACGGGGCTGGACAGGCATGACAGCAGAGCAGGTGGCAGAGCCTGTGGCGGAGAAACTCCTCATATCATGAAAATCAGGAAGAGAGACAGCTTACCAGAACTGGGGTCCAGATAAAACTTACAAAGGCTCACCCCTAGTAATCCACCTCTAGAAGCTATGTCTCACCTCCAAAGTTCCATAGCCTCCTAGGAGAGTGTCACCACCTGGGAACCAAATGTTTAAATATGGGGCCCTTGGGGGACATTTTGGATTCAAACCTTAACACTGCACAACTTAGCAAGATCCTGTCTCAATCAATCAATCAATCAATCAATCAATAACAAAGGGGCTGGGAGTGTAGCACTTGGTTAGCATGTGCAGGATCCTGGACCCAACCACTAGTACTGAAAAAAAATCAGAATTTCTAGAAATGAAAAAAAGCAATAAGTAAAAAATTAAAACTCAATCAAGAGATTTGATATTAGCTTGAGCTTACGACAGAATTTTTGAACTGAATGATAAATCAGAACATATCACCCAGAATTCAATAGAAAAAGACACAAATGTCAAAAACATAAAAGAGAGATTAAAAAGCAGGAATGATTGGTAGAAAAGACCTACCATATATCTACTGAGAGTCCTATATGGGAAGAAGATAGAGAGACCGAAGAAATGTTTGGAGAAATAATGATGGAGAGCTTCCAGAACAGGAAAAACAATCAAAATACACATGACCCTTAAGCAAAACAATAAATAAATAAAAATCCGTACCTAGAGATATCATAGTGATACTAGGGTATACCAAACACATGGAGAAGATCTTTAAAAGCAGCTAGAGAAAAAGAATCACCTTCAAAGAAACACAATGGATTTATAGCTGATTATCTAAAAGTAACACTAGAAACAAGAAGACAGGGAAAGTATACCTTTGAAATGCTGGGAAAAAATGCCCTGCAACATGAAAATATTTTAAAATAAACACGAAGAGCTCCTTACTAAAAACAAAATCTCAAAAATGTGAACTATTTTTTGGGGGGGTACTAGGGGCCTGAACTCGGGGCCTCACATATGCCTTCATGTGCTCTACCACTGAGCTATAACCCCTAGCCTCTTTTTTATTTTAAAAATGGAGACAGGGTCTCACTAAATTATGTAGGCTGCCTCTGACCTCAAGCCTGTGATCCTCCTGCCTCTGTCTCCAGAATTGCTGGGATTACAGATGTGCACTCTTGCACTCAGTTAAAATATATACTTTAAATAGAAGGAAAGTAATCACAGATAAAGGGTTTGAGATTCAAGGAAATATAATAAGCAATAAAAATAGATTACTGGCCAAATCTAAACAAACATTGATTGTATGAAGCTACAGCAATAACAATGTATTGAAGAAATATCTGTAGCGTTATTCACAATAGCCAAGATATGCCATAAACCTGAGTGCCCACTCATGAATGGATAAAGAAAATGTGATACATGCACACACAAACACAGAAGGGAATCCTATTTAGCTTTATAAAAGAAGGAAGTCCTGTCATTTGTAACAATACAGCTGAACCTGGAGGAGATAATGTTAAATGATATGTCAGGTACAGAAAATAAATGTAACATGATGTTACTTACATGTGGATTCAAAAAAGTTGAAAACAGAGATTCAGAGAAAAATGGTGGTTACCAGGGGTTGGTGGGGAAGGAGTTAGAGGGAATGCTGGCCAAAGGATATGAAATTTCTGTTGGACAGGAAGAATGGGCTCAAGACATTTGCTGTACAACAGGGTGACTACAGTTAATAACAATGCATTGTATGCTTCAAGCCTGCAGCTGTAGCACTGGGCCATTCGATCCCATCAGATGTCGGAAGCTAAGCAGGGTCGGGCCTGGTTAGTACTTGGATGGGAGACCGCCTGGGAACACCAGGTGCTGCAGGCTTGTGAGAAGGACCTGAAAACCCACTCCCCCAAAACAATCAGCAGTTGAAAACCCTATGCTTAGCAGAGAAGCACAATAGTGCTTCATCTACTGTACATAGGATCACTAAGAGTCAGACACAGTTTTGATGGCACCTAACAACATATGCTTGAAAATTGCTATATAGACTTTTCAATGTTCTCACCACATATGTAAATTTGTAAGGTAATTCATGTTAATTAGGATGATTTAGCAATGCAGCAATGGATTCATATTTCAAAACACCATTTTGTATACCACAAGTATCTGTAATTTTTTATTTGTTAACGGAAAAAATAAATAATAGACTGAAAAAACAAACAAATAAATGGAGGTGATCACAGATGAAGGACTTGAGATTCAAGGAAAAATAATAAAAGCAAACACAAACAACATGTAAATCATGAGGACAGTGATTGAAGTTAGTGTTCTAAGATCTTTAAATTGGTCAGGAGAATAGGATATAATAATTTAGACTGTGATAAAACTTCAAAGATAATCCTATTCTCCTGACCAATTTAAAGATCTTAGAACACTAACTTCAATCACTGTCCTCATGATTTACATGTTGTTTGTGTTTGCTTTTATTATTTTTCCTTGAATCTCAAGTCCTTCATCTGTGATCACCTCCATTTATTTGTTTGTTTTTTCAGTCTATTATTTATTTTTTCCGTTAACAAATAAAAAATTACAGATA